>APFE030510054.1:104276-115878 GCA_000404065.3 Pinus taeda
GGCAACGGGAGCAATTATTGAGGATAAATACCCCAATATATTTTGGTCTGGATGTTTGGTTCACACATTGAACCTTCTGTTGCATGATATTGTCAAGAACAAAAATGAACAATACCAATGGATTGGTGATTTGTACAAGAAAGGCAAAAAAGTGATAAAATTTATTACAAATCATAGCAATACCCATGGCCTTTTCCGCAGTCACTCGAGATTGGAGTTGTTGAAGATTGCGAAGACCAGATTTGGTAGCTATTACCTCACCTTCAGGCGCCTTTTGAAGGTAAGAGAGTCATTGGCTAACATGGTATCAAGTCCACATTGGCAGGTATTAAAGGAAAGGGCTACAAATGCAGCTGACAAGCGAGGTTTTGAACTGGTGGAGGAGGCCGCTCTTGATGGTCAGTTTTGGACAAGTGTGAGGCAAGTATTGGATTTCACCAAGCCCATTTATCACATGATTCGGTTTGCAGATATAGACAAACCAGTGATTGACAAGGTGTATGAACAAATGGATACCATGTTGGGGCAAATAAGAGATATTGTTCATAACAGAGATCCCGACTTGTACAAACTGATTCACGATTCTGTGTGTGAAAGGTGGAATGGACTTAATCTTCCACTACATTGCTTGGCGCATATCCTTACGCCAAAATACAACTCTACATCTTGGTTGGGCCAACCTGCACCAAGGGGTGGGATTAGGACCAAACCCCATTTAGATGCAGAGGTAACTAGTGGATATTTGCAAGCATTAGAAAAGTTGATACCTGACAAGGAGGAATGTGCAGTTGTGCGCCTTGAAATAGGCAAATACTTCAGTGGCACTGGTTTGTTTGGTAACTTCCATGCAATGGAAGACAGATAGATTTGATTCTCTCACATGGTGGGAAACATATGGCGGCCAGGGAATTTTGCCAAAATTGGCAAAAAAAATTCTTTCACAGGTTGTAAATACTTCTTCTGCAGAGAGGTCTTGGAGCACCTACAGCTACATACATAATGTGAAAAGAAACAGACTCAATGAAAACCGAGCAGAAAGCTTGGTTTATGTGCACTACAACTTGAGGTTGTTGAGTCATTACTGTGATTGAGCTTATGAGGATCCCACATATAAAATTTGGGACAATCACCCAGAGGATGACAATTTGGAGGATGGCACTGTACATCTTGAAGAACTAGAAGAGGAACTTATAAGGGATGAAGATGAAGCAACTGTAGCAATCATGCCACCTCCACCTCCACCATCCAGTGGCAATGCTCGAGTTCTAAGTCTTGTTCCTTTGTTGTCGCCACCTCCATCTACACCCTCACGTGGAGGGCATGTGCCTTCTAGTTCTGGTCGTCGATTTGTGCGGGAGACTCCTAGAAGACCACCACGACCTGCTTATACTCCTAAAGACTCTCGTGGCAAGGGCCACATATAGATTTACAGTTTACTTGTCTTTTCTAGTTTCTATTAGTTTTCATAACTATTGAGTTTTGAGTCCTTGACTCTTGACTCTTGACTCTTTCATATCATAATGATATTTTTTGTAAACAATATATCACTGTGACAATGAAAATTTGAAGTTTGAAGTTGGGCCTTGGCAATTATAACTCATTGGTAATGATTGTGAATTATGAATATGATGCTTCGTGAAAGACTAAAGTTGTTTCATTTCATTTCATTATTCATGTTTCATTTTATAAATTTATAACATTTCATATCATGTTAGCAGTTAGAAGTTAGGACTTAAAAATATCTAAGATATTACTTCTTGTAATGGTTAAACTTAGCTTACAAGTACAACTTTGGTGATCAATGATGATAAATGTTATTGAATTTTCAATTTTGAAAGCTTGAAGTTGAAACTTTAAGATTGAATTTGATGAATCATGATTCATGAGACTCAATATATTGCAGTTGTAATATGTATTTTACTATCTTGTAGACATGGTTGATGACGATTATAATTTCTAGATGATTGATGCGATATGGTTCAATGACCAATCTATGTTTTTTATGTCTAATTCATCATTCTACATGTTTTTGTTGACATATATGTATCAAAAATTAAAAAATATAAAAAAATATTATATTTTTAAAAAATCGCTCCCGGATTCGCTCCCAAACCGGGAGCTTTTGAAAATGGTCGCTCCCGCTCCCGCTCCCAAGCAACATTGAATCTACCCAAACCATTTTTGGGTCTTGGAGATCTCATGTGCTTTAACCTCTCCACCAATTTTCATGGCTAAAGCACATCTGATGCTACCCCAAATCAACAAGAACCACAGAGAATTCGATTTTCCAGAGAGCAAACAATGCCGGTAGAGTTCGAGCTTTTGTAAGGAAGCAGAGATAGAGAGGGGCAGAAACAGTGAAATCGGAAGAAGCTTTCCAAATTCGGCAAGTGTATTGCAGAAAAAGGCCGAAATTTCTCTAGGAAGTTGCAACGGAAAAGGTTCAAAGGGCAATTTGATTTGTCAAGGAAAGAAGATGTTTTTAGTTCCAGAGATCGGGCTGGGGTCCTAGAGTGCCAGAGAAGCGTTTTCCTAATTGGCAACAAGCAGGAAAGCTTGATTAGCAATCGATTTGGGAAGTACATGTGGCAGGCAGCTTCAAGTCGATGCAGAGCCTGCGGAGGCCCAGTTGGATAGCTAGCTTTTCAGTAGTTGTTGAGAGTCAGGATTGCTCGGAGTGAGGGTAATTTCCCTCCAAATATTTTTGCCAGTATTTTCCCTACAGGATAGCTAGTATTTGGCATCCTGATTGTACTCAGAATTTCTCACTGCTGCATATTAATAAAAACCCTCAGTTGTTGCACCGGTTTTCCCAAGTTGGATTTTACCGAGGACATTTGTCCAAAAAATAACTATGTTAATTTTTTTTGTGTGAGTGTACTAGAATATTTCTCAGTGTCCAGTGCTATTATTTTCCGCGGTTTTATTTGTGAAGGTTGCAGTGTGAATTATTTGGTATTTGTTGTAGCAAATAAATTGTTAAATTAATTAACAATTGGAAAAATAATTGAAGTATGTTCAGATTGGTTGTCTAATTGTTGATTCAAATTGGTTGCCCAATTGTTGATTCAAATTGGTTGTCTAATTTGCTTCCACTGTTTAATCTTGTTAAGACCCGCCTTTATTCAATAGATATGTAATAAATCCACTGGGAATTAAGATGCCAAATTACTGGGTTCAGAAATTTAACATTCAAATCTGTTATTCATCATCCCCTAGGCTCCCTTAATCGTGGGTGCATAGCCACACCAATGCCCAAAATGTCATCCAAGATAGGCTGTCTTGGCATGCAAGCAACCATCTTCAAACATGGCACTTTTCATGTTACAAAAGGTGGAGTTTCAAAATGGGTTGTCCAACCTTAAAGGCCATTGAAAGCTCCTTTAAATAACATAGACATACATTAACCTCCCAAGTCTGTCAAGCAAGATAACCCATACCCCATTTTCAACTGGTCACATGGGCTCCCAAGCTGCCATGTCATCATTTCAGATGTTCTTCAAGTACCTTCCAACATGGGCAAGGGCTTCCAAAACGAAAATTCAACCCCAAACTTCCAAATGATTGGTGTCTTTGCTATTCAAGTCCTCCACTTAACCAAGTGCTCCACAAATGGGTAGGCTGGACCCCAAAGTTTCCTTCATAAATGTGGACACGTGGACTGAAAACAATCTTCAAATTGCAAATAAGAACATTTCCAAATTGTACTACGAAGACAAGCGCATGAATCCTGAATACAAGCTCCTTAATTAAAGCATACACAGGTCAGGTCGAAACTGTACACATAGGTCGGTCCTGTACAGGTTTATACTACAAATTGATTTACCCAAATTTTAAGGGCCGGCTTCCATAAATATTAGACAACCGCTTAGTGTATGTATAACACCAATGTTAAAAAAGTTAGCATCAGGAATAAATCCGCAAGGGTCTAAAAAACAAAAAAAATTGTAAAAACTGGGAAAAAATCGCTCTTTATTTTCCTAGCATGTGCATGAGTAGAGCACCTTTGTAAGGGCCTTACAAACCTTGATTTCCTGCAATTTAGTCAGGCATCCATAGGTGAGATTTTGTATGCAAATTGCCAAGTCAAGACTCGACACTTTTCACCACTACCATCCACTTGATTTCAGCCCTTGATTCCATTTTGACTGTATTATCAATTCTCCATCAACTTGCTTTCCTATGCTACAACTTATGTTTTAATGAGACAACTCCCAATATCACCTTAGGACTTTGTTGTCTATGTCTTAGTAACCCTATTCTAAGAACACCCCCTTATACCAAAGTTGAGCCAGTCATAAAGGAGAAGAGGGTTTGTGTGTTCACATTGGCATCCCTCTCGAGTTGCCCATTGGCTAGACCCTAGCACTGATGTTGGACTTTGGATCTCAAGTGCTAGCTTGAACAGTAACGTTACCTTCTATATATTGTGAAATCTTAGCATAAATTGTACATTTTATTGATTACATCAAGATTATAGTGTGATTTAGAATAAGCACGTGAGCGTTGCATATGTGCAAATGCATAAATAAATCTCTATACTGTAATCAATGAATAATGAATGAGAGTTGAACTTCAAGTATCAACAGGATTTAAGTTAAAATTTATTGGTAAGGATGAGAACATGAAACAAAACTAAAAGTTGAAAACTCCAAGTCCAGCTCCTCCATATAGATTAAAGTGTAGGCATGCATTCAACAAACCTATTTTCTGACATGTGGAAGAGGGTGCATCTATATTTGTTTGTGTGCCTGTGTTTTGAGTGAGCGAGAGAGAACCTTTTGCACAACTCTGTCAAGAGCTTCTTCTGGGTAGAAAAGGGCTTCCTCTTCTTCCCAAATCCCCAGTGGATGACCTAGTGATTCTCGAGTTTTAACCAAGAGTTGTGCACATTTGCGTGCCAAACTGCCAATTCACAAATAGTACAATTAGATATAACAAAACAACACAAATACAAAAACAAAGATACACCTGAAGGGGAAAATTTCCCAATGATCTTAGAAGCTGACAAAAAATTAAAATAAGAAAATCTGAAGCAAGGATACAGCTGAAGGGGAAAAAATTTCATCGTATCTTTTGAATGATCTTAGAAACTGGCAAAAAATTAAAATAAGAAATATGAATCCATCAGCATCACTTTAACTTTCATTCATACTCCTAGGAATCTAGATGAAAGCAAACTCAAATCTTACCAGTAGCATTCACAAGTAACCAACTTCAGAAAAGATAAAAGTGATAGCAATGTGGTAAAAGACAAAGTACAAAGAGAAGGAATTGCCTAATGCAACTCCTCAAGTAATAATAAGCTATAAACAAAAGCATGAGATCTCTCTGAAGCTAGAAAGCAAGAAACAATTTGTATACAAAAATCATAAATATATGATCTCTAGCAAAAAAGTAGCTTATCGTAAATGCCCACATATAGCAGCCAGCTCAAATAAATTATATGTAAGCCACTGGATGAATGCTCTAGTGTTTCTTCATGACATTATGCCTGAGTGATTTCTCTTGGATATTGTAACTGCATAGTTGTGTATGGCATGTATCTTGTATAGTATCGTCAGAATCCACTAATTCTGGTTCAGACTGGTTTGTGCCAAAACAGGTTGAGCTCTAAAATGAAATTGAACCAATGCCAATTTTTATCCAAACCAACCAACTCTTGTCCGAACTAGGTGGTTGGGATAAAAACCGTCCAAATGAGTCTTGTTACCACTCATTTCAGCAAGGGTACATATGCACTTTTTTATTTTTGGCAACACCATTGTATGCCCAAAGAATGCAACTCAAAATCACTGTAACCCATGTGAAGGACCTATATTATGGTATCCTAAGCCGATTATGGTTGGCCATGGCCAGTCCCTTTGGGCTGTTGATGTTTGTAGCTCGGGCAGGTTCTTCTGCACATGCCTAAGTGTCTGGGCATGCAGAAGTCACCCAAGATCTCCTCGGAACACTCGCTCAAGTGAGCAAGTTGCTAATCTAACTTAGCCTAAGTATAACTTAGGAATGCACGTAATTATTATGTTGACTTATTGAGCTAAAGTAAACTTAAGAAAAGTGAATAATTACTTTAGTGATTATGTTTTAATCCCAGCCCTTGATCTTAAGTGAGGCAAAATCTAATCTCTACCATCAATCACTTTGGAGATTAGAGTTAGGGATTTAAATCAATGTAAAGTTATAAAAGCAAGGCTAAGGAGAGGGAGAAGACACACCATACAGCAGCACAAGATTGAGAGAGGCATCTCAGTGAGGAGTGTGATACTCTCGGGTGTTGGGTCCTGTTGACCACTGAAGTGTACCCAAAGATTTTTGAAGACTTCATGCCCAAGGATGTATCAAAGGCTTCATGTACCATTAGAGATCGTCATATCACCAGAGTTTTTCAACTCTACTTTCTCTTCACATCTTCTTTTGTTATACTTAGATTCCACAAGCCCTGCGGGGATGATGTAAAGTGATGCTAGTATGATGAAGTTGAGTCATGTAACAGGCCTAGATAACTTGGGACCTTGTCATCAAGTGATTTTACTCTGGAAGGTTTTTCTCACTTGGTTAATTATTATATCCTTACAAGGTCTTAATAATTAATTGAGTTTTTCCCTCCAAGCATAACCCCAAAGCCGATGTATGGCTTGAAGACGAGGCCTTAGATGAGACATAGTGACTAGAGTCATTGTATATTACCATACTAGATCACTTGTAAAATTCCGTGGAATTTGATTAGGTCTAGGAGTCATTTTTTTTAACTTTTTAAATTTCCCGAAGGACGGAAATTTGAATAAAATCTGAATGTATAATGTAATAAGTGATGTCTAGAGAAGTTGTATGGGGTATGTGTGCTCAAAATTACACCTCTCACCCTCAACTTTCTACTATGACACACTATGAGGGGTAAAAAATAAGTTCTAGACCCTCAAAACCCACTTTTCCTAAGTTTAGTGGAACATGTAGCAATAAATAAAGCCAGCAATTAAATAAAATGGAGAAAATAAATATCCACAAATGTTAAATGATGTGGAAATGGGGTGCAAAATGATCAAGGAGTTGAAACCAAGTTATAAAGAAATGTGGACCAAGAATCAAGGAGGAACATGTGACAAAAAAGGGAAATCGAATTTCCTTGAGGGGACCACGAGTTTCACAAAAGCATATCGCATTTTTTAGGAGGATAAGTCGAGTTAAGAAGGTAACTCACCCATTAGTGGGCTTTGACTTGGAGTTCCACAAGAGATGAGTGGAGATTGGTCTCCTACCGCTCCACTCTCACATACACATGTCCTCTCCACCTCAACGAGTTCTCGTCCTAAAGGGTTGCGTGGGCCTCCCTAGAGGAAATCGAATGGTCACTTGGGAAATTCGAATTTGCATGTAGTGTTGAGAAATATAGGGCATACAGATGAGGTGATTCCTCTTAAATGATAATTGCTTGTGATGCAACTTTTCTTAGTCTTTTATTAGCTTCTTTCTTTCTCTTGATTATGTTAATTTTTTCTATCATCAAACAACTACCAAATCATAAATAAGCATAAGACAAGAGACACAAAATGTAGGTGATCAGCCAAGGCCAAAACCTCTCCAACTTGAGAGGAAAACCCAAACAAATTCTTCTTCTTATAGAAACTTCAAGTGACGAATTCCAAAACCAAGAGCCTTGACTTATCAACTTCTCCAAGACTAAGTCACAAGACCCTTTTTCACTGCTTCTCCTTCTTACCCAAGTCAACATTGGTCAAACTGACTTCTAGCAATGCTAATTTCGGCTACCCTGAAATTTCGGCCCTCTTCCATAGTCCTGAAATTCTCGGCCTACCTGAAACTTCTGCAATTTCACACGTGTGAGCTAATTGATGGAGCTTGATGGTATTTTCCTTCTTCACTTGACTTGAGGGCTTCTCCTTGTGACCTCAGCTAGAAGGAATGTTGGTTTAATGACCTTATTCTAGGCTTCTTCTAGACATCTTTAGTGACCTGCTAGTTTACTTTTTCTGTTGAGTCTTCCACGGCTGAGATTACATATCTAATCAATGACTAAGATTAATTTGGCTTGATCCATGTCATTTAGAACCTTCTAACCCAGTTTTATATTAATACCCATTAATATTTTATTTTTCCATTAAAAATAATAATTATTTTAATATCTCCTTAGCCGGGTAAAATCTACCCAAACCATTTCAGGGACTTGGAGATCTCATGTGCTTTAGCCTCTCCACCAATTTTCATGGCTAGAGCACATTCGATGCTACCCCAAATCAACATTCCCTCTTAGCGAGGACTGTGCTCTAGTAATACTCCACGTTGAGCATCACTCTAATTATACAGCACTGGTATCTATGCTGATGTTAGGCCTCCCCGCCCAATATCCTCTGCACTACTGCATCCTGTACTGTTGCCCATGGTTCTACCACTGCCACTACTGCATCTGTACAACAACTCTCTCTGCATCTGTGCAGATGGTGGTCCTTTCTCCCAACACTACATCTGCACTGCAACCCCCTCTCATCATGTTGCATCGTGCTACTACTTACGGCTACTGCACTACAACTCAGTTACTGAGAAGTAAGTAACTGATCCATCCAACTACTAACATCCTTGTCACGCTAGAAACACTCTCGATGTTAAAGCTCTCTCTGTCGCTATCTCGTGCTTGTTCTACTGCCTCTGCGCTGCTACAACAACTCCCTACATCTAGCACCGTTACAAACCTCTTTGTGCCATCCTGCACTGCTGCAACCTCCTTTGTGCCTCTCGCATGTTGCAGCCCTCTTTGCACTGCCCGGGACTACTGCATTGTAGCACTCTCTGCCGCTTCATCTGCATCTGTTTCTACTGACATCTACCATCCTACTACTCTCACTCTGGGGCTCTCGTAGCCAAGTAAAATCTAAGAGTTTGGGTGCCTCAAGGATCCTACCCCTCATTGCCTGTAGTCTACCTACTACAGCTCGATGTCTCCCCACCTCTTCTCTAGAGGTAAATGAGCACTCATGGCACAATCGTCATCCTCCTCTACCTCATTTTCCGCCTTCGCTGGCGCTACCTTAGAGTCAGACGCCTCTCCCTTATTCTTCTTGCTTGGACATTGGTTCGCATAATGTCCCAGTTCCTCACAGTTGAAGCACGTAACCTTGGAGAGGTCCTTTTTCTTCCTCTTCTCCTGCTTCCCGCAGATGCCAGAGTTGCATCCTCTTCCTCCTCCTTCTTGACCCGGACTCCTTTGCTGCTACTTCCCGTCTTAGACAGCCGTCTGATCTATTCTTGGTGAAGAGTTGCCCACAATTCTTCCCAATCTGGAAGATTCATTCTACCCAGAATACTCTAGACAAATGTCTCCCACTCCTCAGAGACTGCGTTTAGGGCAGTTCTCACCATCAACTCCTGATCCGACGTGGCCCCTATGGAAGTCAGTTGGTCCCAAATCGCCTTCAATCTACCAAGAAAGTGATATATCTGCTCCCCCTTCTGCATCTGGTATGGCCACAGTTGATTCTCTAATAACATCTTCCTTTGCACGTAAGTATGTTGGTACAACGTCTTCAAGGTGCCCCACATTTCCTTTGTCGTCTCCTTCTCCGGAATATGCTGGACCACATGATCCTTGACCCCATCAAGGATTATGCATTTCTCCTTGGCCATTGCTTCCTCGTACTTTTCATTGTCAGCTGGGTCAATAGGATAGCCATCGTTCTCAAGGCGAAGGCCTTGATGCAATGTCTATCTAGAATGGACAGGATCCTGGCCTTCCAAACCACAAAGTTGGACGCCTCGTCCAGCCTGTCCTGATCCCTCGGTCCATTCATGGCCATCTCTCTGATCCTCTTTTCGACTCCTCCGAGTCTCTACTTCCCTCTGGAAGTTCTCTCTTCGACTCCCTCTGAGTCGCTACTTCCCTCCTGGAAGTTCTCTGCTGGACTCCCTCCGAGTCTTGATTTCCCTCCTGGAAACCTGCCTGCCAACCGTCAAGTTGCACGTCTCCGATCTCCTAAGCACCTGCAACACTGATCTGGATTTCTTGGCTAGAAATCCGCTTAGGTAGCAACTCCCTCTACCTTGGTTTTGCCCCAATAGGTATTGTTCTATCTCAGCAACAACAACACCCCACCAGCTTCACTCCCCGCAAGCTGCCCACAGCTTCCTATGCCCCAGCAACTGAAGGACTAAGCCTCTAGGCTCTACGCAATCCCGGCACTGGCTGAAATGCTCCCCTAACCAACTGCGTCAACCCTCCTAGTCTCTGCATGGCTCTTCGTGAGCCTTTTCTACCCTCCTTAGCCTCTGCACTAGCCACTCTCTGGCTCGAACTGATGACACAGTCCCTCTGCGTCAACCCTTCTCCGCCGCTTTCTGCTAGGAACAACGTCTATCACTCGAGACAGTTGTTTCTGCTGCAAATGCTCTCATTTAGCTAGTGCCTTTAGCTCTCCTGTGATCTACAACGCTCTGATACCATGTTGAAATTTCTAAGTATTACCATTAGAAATTTTATCTGTATCCTCTGATTTATTTTGCCTAGTTGTTGTTGGAAATTATACTGAGACGGGGGGGTGAATCAGTATTAGCAAATCAGATACTTTTTCATTTTCACACTCAGATCCATATACGCGACTTCAGTTAAGGATATACGCGTATATACGCAACTGCATTAAATGCAACAAGCGTATATGCAGCAATCTTATGATTGAGTTAGCTTATCTTCAGTAAATGCATCAGAACATTATTAACCACATTAACAGTAAACAGGTGTAGTAAAACAGTACAGATCATCACACATAAAAAGCACACCTGAACACCATGATATAAGGTGGAAACCCAATGTGGGTGAAAACCACCTGCTGCAATTCGTCTCTTTCTTCCTTTAATAAGAAACTTCTTTTACAATGTACTAGTGCAGTCCTTTACCAGCACGCAGGCTACAACCTACAGAGGCTACAACCCTCTCTCGTTTCCAGTTACTTCTGGAAGGGAGGCTACAACCCCCTTAAGCTCTTGTACTAGCGAATTATACTAGTACGTAGGTGCTGACCTACAGAAGGCTGCAACCTCTTTTTCTTCAGGGACCACGTTTCATCAAATTTTCAGGACTGGAATCCATAAGTACAAAACAATCACTGCTGCAATACAATCAATCAACTTATACTTGCATCATAAATCTCTAAATCACCCAATACTGAATCACTGAAACCCTGTCATCAAAAAACACAGAACGCAAACCAGAGCCCAAAACTCTGCAACAACCAGTAGAATCAACAGCGACTTGAAATACCAAATCTCATAATGCATACGCTACTTTACTATACCAAAACCCCGTGTTACGCGCTTTCAACTCATACAACCCGCGTACAGTTCTAAACATAATTACTTGTACCTTCGCTGTTATATCAACCCAATCCAAGCAGCACAAACCGATAACCAGCAATACTAGATCTTCGCACTTCGTCAGACATTCATTCCTTGCACACCATTTTTGCCTAATGATCTTCTCCTTATATAGGTTAGGCTTCTCTCAATACCATGGTCCAAAACCATGTAGAAACAATACCATGAACCCAATACTTGGGGTCGTCACTTTGGACCAAATACTATGGACCAAATACCACGG
>APFE030510059.1:3497-21199 GCA_000404065.3 Pinus taeda
TATATATATTGGCCTTCCTATTATTTGGCAATTGTCACACCTTTTGACATAGGATTTGGAATCTTTGAAGATTGCTGGCCAGTAGTAGCCCAGTTGCAGCACCTTGTAGGTTGTCCGCTTGTTTGAAAAATGACCACCACATGGCTCGTCATGACATGCTTTCAAAATTTCTAATCTTTCGTCTTCTCTAACACATTTTCTTATTATCAGATCAGAGCTAGTATAAAACAGATCACCATTGACCCAGCTATATCTAGAACTTTCTCTAATTATCTTTCATTTTTGTTTCTTTGTGAACTGGGATGGTAATTTTCCAGATGATAAATAGTTTGCTATATCTGCAAACCATGGTATTTTGACAATTATTGCAAAAAGATGTTCATCTGGAAAATTATCTGAAACAAGATTCAAATCACTTGGTGTATGAAGCCTTGAAAGGAAATCAACTACTTGATTGTCTTTCCCTGGTCGATCTTGAATTGTAATACTAAATTCTTGCATTAACAATAGCCATCTTGTAATTCTACGATTTGTGATTTCTTTATTCATTAAATATTTGATTGCTGAATGGTCTGTGTGAATGAACACTTAGTAGCCTATTATGTAATGCCTGCATTTATTTACTGCATGTACTATAACTAACATATCTGCTGGTGTTAAGTTTTTACTTATGAAGTATATAACATAATTAAACAAGTTTTCTTTCTGTCTTAGTGATGCACCTATAGCTGTATCAGATGCATCAGTGGAGATATGAAATGACAAAGACCAATTTGGTCGTTGAAGAATGGGGGCAATTGATAATTTTTCTTTCAATAATTGAAATGGATTTTGACAATGATTTGTCCATTAGAATTCAACATCTTTTGCAAGTCACTTGAATAGAGGTAGTGCTATTTTACTAAAATTTTCACTAAATCTCTTATAGTAGCATGCATAACCCAAGAAATTTCTTACTTCATTTTGAGTTGTTGGTGGCATTAAATTCACAATGACTTGTATTTTTGTTGGGTCCACCTTAATTTCTAATGAGGAAATATGGTGTCCCAACACTATCCCCTCTGTTAACATCATGTAGCATTTTTCATTACTTAGGGACAAATTTGTCTCTATGCATCATTTCAAAACTTTCTCAAGTCTTTTCAAACAATCATCAAATGTGTTTCCATATAAAGTGAAATCGTACATCTAGACTTCTACACATTCATGGATTAGATCAACAAATATTGCAAGGACTGCTCTTTGGAAAATAGAAGGTGCATTACATAGCCCAAAAGGCAAATCATTGTATGCATATGTTCTCCATGGGCAAGTAAATGTTGTTTTGTGCTGGGCTTCCATTTTTATTCTAATATGATTATACCCACTAAATCCATCTAGAAAAGAAAATACTTTCTTCCCAGCTAATGAATCTAGGACCTGGTCAATAAATGGTAGCGGGAAATGATATTTTAATGTTGCTTTGTTTAATTCCTAGTAATCTACACATATTCTCCACTTCCCATTTTTCTTTGGTACTACCACTAAGGGAGAAACCCATTGACTGTCAGAAATGAAATATGATATATGAATCCAACTTGTACTAGTTTATGTAGTTCTTCTTTCACTATTTCTTTCATTATGGGGTTCATTCACCTTTGAGGCTGCCTTACTGGTTTAATATAGTCATCAGTATAGATGTGGTGGATACATGTGTTGGGGTGAATTCCCTACATATCTATGTAATCCCAGGCAAAAGCTTTTGAGTATTTGTGTAACAATGATATTACCTCTTGTTCTTGCGACGATTGTGAGTTATTACCAATATTCAAATGTTTTCCAGGATAAATCTCTATTGTTTTAGTTTTTGAATTGGTAATTGTGTTTACAGGAAAAATATATGTGAAAGAATCTTGCAATGATTGAATTGTGCAAGTTTCCTGAAAACAATGGTTCAAAAGATTACTTGCAGCTTCATACTGGGTTACTTTAAGCTGCTTTGAAATATATGGCTCCGAGATGAAAAGATCCAATAGATCTTCATTCTCCTCTTCTTCTCTAAGGTCAAAGATTTGGTTAATATTGAGAACTAATTCAGTTTGCTGTTGTTCTTGTCCTTCAAGCAATGATACTAAAGAAGGTGCTTGTGCTGGAGAATAAAGTGTGATGTGCTTTCTCTCATTCCCATGTGCAATAATAATACTTCCCGATCCACATCCTATAAAGGCATCAACAATGGCTACCCACGATCTTCCTAAGATTAGAGGATGTCCTCCTAAGTTTGTTTTCAAATGCAAAATGAGGAAGTCTACAGGATACTCCCATGAATCCAGAGAGACTATGACATCCTCTAATATTCCTTCCGGTATAACCTTAGATCTGTTTGTTAACTCTAAAATGGTAGTAATAGATCTAATGTTGTTTAAATCTAAATGTTTCATTGTCTCTGTAGTCATTACATTTATAGCTGCTCCCAAATCTATTAATGTGTTTGGAACTGAAAAATTATTTATTGAAATAGTACCAGGGTCAATATATTTTTGATGCAGGAGCATCCAGCTCAGTAATTTCATTGTATCCTAGTTAACTTAAGGTGTCTTGTGTTTTCAAGGAAGTTGGATTCCTATGTATCAAATTAATGTAAATATTAATGTTTTGAGTGATTTGGAATAGAATTAATTAAATATTGAGAGGATTTTGCAAATGTTCTTGAATGTTGGAGACCATGAGAGAATTAGGATAGTTGAGAGTTCATAGGGATTGATAGGTTTGGAAATTAATTGTAAATCTTAGATTAGAAATTGATTTCATGGTTTGTGGAACTAGAGAGGATCCTTAAGGATTATTTGAGTCAAAAGTGGACTTAGAGGATATTAAGGATTTAGTTCAAAAGATTAAGGATCTGAACCAAAATGGGTTACCGAACCTTTTGTATAAATGTAAGCCTAAAAGGCATAAAGAGAGTTAGTTAGAGATTAGATAGGGTTGACTGTAAGCTTACGGGAAGGAAAGGAAAAGGCCACTGATTAGAAAATCAGGCCAGAGAGAGAGAGAGAGTCATTATGTAATTATTTGTTTATATATACACAGAGATTTTAATTCTAAATTGTACAAGTGTGGATTGAGTGATTGAATTATAAACTGTGTGGATTAGAATAAATCTGCGTAACATAGGTTTGTAGGTGTGCAAAACTAGAGATGAAATACAAAGAGGAGTGTTATGGGCTTGCACACATATAGTATTGGAGAAAACCTTTAATGTTACAGTGAAGGTATAACTACAAGGTTTCCTAAAAAAACTAAGGATTTACGATGGAAGCGTAAATGTGCGAAGGAGTGAAGTAACGGAGCTGAAGATCTGGATCAGAACAATTGAAGACCATAAGGCAAGAATAAATACACAGACAGAGAAGCGAGAAGACGATTACATGGTGAGATGTAGAAGAATGTAATAGCGAAGCACAGGAGTTGGATCAATCAGATCAACAAAAGAGAGTGAGGGAGATAGATGGCTAGGTTTAAGTCGTGCAAAATGAAGTCAAGAGTGAATGGATCAGATTAAAACCACATGTTAGCAGAAGGATGGAGCGTCTTCGCAAGGTGTAAGCGGTATCTCGCGCACCCTAAAAGCTGTGAATGCTATTCTACGATTTCACACGATTAACCTAAGGGGTTGACACGTAGCATGGGAAAACCACTTTTCTCGTGCGCTCTCGACTTGATATCGATTGTGCAAGTTTTCACGTGAGATTACGCGATCATTGTTGGATTGAGGTAGGAGAAATAAACAGTGGAGATCGGCTGGGCTAGTTGGTGTGAGTTATTGCACGATAATCGTTGGATCGGATGAGATAAATCAATGGTGGAGATTTGGGGCGCACAAAAGTCCAATGTTGAAATAAATACGTCAGCTATGTGACACATGGTTGACAGTGATTGGTCAGGTTTGTTGTGAATCAGATAGTAAGAAAAATCTACGGGTAATCTGATAAAGATGTGATTTATTAGATTCCACTTAAGCATTTAATTAAAGAGCATTAAACCTTGGGTCTAGGAAGGTTTTACTAAACATGAATATTAAAATTCCTCAGACATGTATATGACATGCATTTTATATGCACGCTGTGGGTATGTGCGGCTTAGGCTGCATCATTTGGTATCAGAGCAGAGCGTTCTTTGAAAATTGAGTAACAAACACATACATTATTTTCCCCATTTAGATATAGATTGATAGTTCCAACAGTGATTTAAGTGAGTTGCAGAAAGGATGATCATAGTAAAGCAGGTTTTAGCCAGTAGAAGGAAGAACAAGCATGATGAAGATTGATCACAGGTGGTAGGCTGTGATAACAAAGGAATATTGTTTTCTACTTGGAAGGGAACTTTTGAGGAAGTTTGGAGTGACCTTTATACTATATGTACGCAGATTACATGAGGAAGAGATGACTTGTTATGTTTGCAGGGTATTGTATTGTTGAAATTCAAACCATTAACGCATAATTATGAACTATGTTGCTAGTGAAATAGATGCTTAGAAAGTAAATAAAGTTTTGTGTAAATTCTAATTTGTTGAGGTTCAGATTCAAAGCATTATTCAAAGGCAAGGACACATTTTGATCATTCTAGGAATGAGATCCAAATTGATGTGAATAGAAGTCTTATTCAGGATTGATTGTTGTGGCAGCAGCTGTATGTTGAAAGAATGCATAGTGGAAGCATGGAGATCAGAGACAGAACTGCAGAATCAGATTCACAGGAATGGTAAAGACTGACAGATAAGGAGATCCTAAAGACATGTTATGTTAAGAAGAGGGAATCCATAAGTTTTGATTAATTAATGATATTTTACAGATTGAAACAAATCAAGGGGGTGCAAAAGTTGCATGTTTGCAGGAGACAACCAACAGAGACATAAGTTGATTACAGAGCTATGAAAGTTTGTAGCAGTTGAATGAATGGAAAAGTTTGGCACAAGACTACAACAATAAAACTGTAGGAAGAACTTTTGGAAGTTCTTATAGATTGTAGCAGAACCTTATTCCAGCTGAGGCTTGAAAGAGGTAGGGCCAGAGGAGTCCTTAAGAGGAGCGAGTGTAGAAACTAGAGAGATGCCGAAAGACTAAGCTCAGAGGAGAGAAGCTTCGTGAGAAGATTAACTCAGAAGGAAGTTGATTGGTTGCAGGTGTAGAAGCTCACACAAAAGAGAAGGTGACTATGAAAAGTTATATGGAAGGTTCAGAAGAAGCCTACAAGATAAAGGAAAAGGGTGCTAAAGCAATCCGCAAGAAACAGATGAGTCAAGAGGAGCTTGAAAAGGAGATGGTTCTAGAGGTATAGAACCATATATCAAGTTTAAGGAGAAAAGCTTGATGAAAGGCAGGTACAAAGACTTGCTAAAAATGGAAGTTTAGGTGTAGTTCACAAGTGAACAAATAAAGTTCACAGAACAAGAAAGGATGACTACTGAAGGTCATTACAAAAGAGAGAAAGTTGAGATACATTTCCATCTTGAGTTGTTGATGGATATGTTGCAGATGAATAAGGAAGACCAGAGGCATGGATGGATCATGAAAATGAGAGTCAAATGGCATAGATTGCAAGTAAAATGGGAGCAAAGAGTGAATGCTCAAATAAAGGAAGAGTTACTTAGATTAAATGAGTATGTATGTGAACCTGAATATGGTCCTTTACTTTCTGAAAGTAATGAAGAGACAAAGAAGGAATCTACAGAGGGGCTGATTCGTATGAAGGATTCATAACAGAAAGGAGATATGATGACTGAAGCATCAAGCGAGACCACAAGGTCTTATGTTCTTAAAACTGATAGTTTGTGTATGATTGTAGGTATTACAGGAGAAAAGAAACTTTGTGAAGATGTCTTCAAGATGGATGAATATCTTGAAGTAAAAGGTGACAAAGGAAATATCTCAGAAGAGGAATAATTTGACTAGTTACAACAAAAAGAGTTACTGGATGAGTTAATTAATGACAAAAGAAAGTCATTTGAAGTTGTCATAGAGATGGAAGATCAAGATCTTATTCTGATGAAGAACAAAGGAATATTGTCTCAGAGAGGTAATCTAACGAATTTGATTAATGTTATTAATGAAGAACAAACGCAGGAAAATATTAATGCAGATGATGGGGCAAGGATAGCTCTTGAAGAAGGTTTACAGAGAGAGAACAAGGCAAAGTGTATTGGAGAAGAAGTGGAGGCAAATTTGTCTCAAGACAAAGAAAAGACAATCACAAAATTGAAGAAATAAGAAGTCTATGAAAAAGATTTAGCAAAGGGAGAAAGGACATCTGATGATTGGTCAATAACAAAGGAAGGTATGGAAAATTGTGTAAATTTTCCAAATTCTACTGCAATTGAAATTATTGAGCTATATAGAAAGTTAGACTTTCAAAGAAGAAAGTTGGAAAAGCAAAGGATATATACTTGGGATAAATTGCTAGAAAAGGAAGAAAAAGAAATTGTCATGAATGACAATCATAAGGAAAAGGGAATGGTAATAAAAGTTTAGCAAATTGACATTACAGAAGGACGAGTTCATTATTGTGAACCAGAGCAGAGAGATATCATTGAAATAGATGATATGGAGGAGACTTTAAATCAACATACTGATGTGTTGATAAAGGAATTGAAGGAAAACTTAGAGCAGCATACTGAGATGTTTCCAGAAAAGGAAAAGGTAATGAGGCCTTAATGAGGCCTTATATTTTTAATTCTAATAATTGTTTTATGATTACATGATTTGATGAAGATGAGTCAGACATGTTTCAATTGAAGAGTCAGTTTTAGAACTGAAGAAAACTGGAAGTTTCCAGGATAAACATACTGATGAGGAAGATGAAAAGCAGGAAAATACCATGCTTGGAGAAGTTAAATTGACTGTCAGAATCATTCAAGGAAGTGAAGGACAATTACTGAGGGTTGTCAAGGAAGAGAAAGGAAAATATGCTGGAATTGATGAACATCATGGTGATGTATTTGAGAGGAATCAAGTACAAAGGGATTTGAAGGATAATTTATTTCTTGAAAGTAAATATACATATATTGAACAAAGGTTGTTTGGAAAGTCACAAGAGGGTAAGGATGAAAGGGCGGTAGTAAGAATCCAACAACTTCAAAGAGAAGACAATAAAAACAGTTTGAATATGAATGGACAAAGTACAACAACAAATGACAAAGTAATTATCAGTCAAAAGATAAATTGGACATATAGATTGAAATAATAATAAGATTGATGATGAAGGTGCCTCAGAAGAAAACAACAGTAAGAAGGCCAAGCAATAGCAAGAGAAAGACAACACTAGACTGTGAAAGCATAAGTAGTGGGGCAGAGCAACATAAAGTGTGGATACCTGGAGAATAGCAACAACCAACAAGAGCAACCAAGGACAAATTACAAAACAAGGTATGGGATCTAGGAGGACAAAGGTTGGAAGCACATGATCTGGATATCATGATTATTTTAACCTTGGGAGTCTGATGCAGGAGCATCTAGCTCAACGATTTCATTGTAACCTAGTTAACTTAACAGGTCTTGTGTTTTCAAGGAAGTTGGATTCCTATGTATCAAATTAATGTAATTATTAATGTTTTGAGTGATTTGGAATAGGAATTATATAAATATTGAGAGGATTTTGTGAATGTTCTCGAATGTTGGAGAACATGAGAGAATTAGGATAGTTGAGAGTTCATAGGGATTGATAGGTTTGGAAATTAACTGTAAATCTTAGATTAGGAATTGGTTTCATGGGTTGTGGAACTAGAGAGGATCCTTAGGGATTAGTTGAGTCAAAAGTGGACTTAGAGGATATTCAAGATTTAGTTCAAAAGATTAAGGATCTGAACTGAAATGGGTTACAGAACCTTTTCTATAAATGTAAGCCTGAAAGGGATAAAGAGAGTTAGTTAGTTAGATATTTGGAGTTCAAAGATTAGATAGGGTTGACTGTAAGCCTACAGGAAGGAAAGGAAAAGGCCACTGATTAGAAAATCAGGCCAGAGAGAGAGAGAGTCATTATGTAATTATTTGTTTATATATACACAAAGATTTTAATTCTAAATTGTACAAGTGTGGATTGAGTAATTAAATTATAAATTGTGTGGATTAGAATAAATCTACGTAACATAGGTTTGTAGGTGTGCAGAACTAGAGACGAAATACAAAGAGGAGTGTTATGGGCTTGCACACAGACAATATTGGAGAAAACCTTTAATGTTACAACAAAGGTATAACTGCAAGGTTTCCTAAAAAACCTAAGGATTTAAGACGGAAGTGTAAAGGTGCGAAGGAGTGAAGTAATGGAGCTGAAGATCTGGATCAGAACAATTGAAGACCGTAAGGTGAGAATAAATACACAGACAAAGAAGTGAGAAGACTATTACACGGTGAGATGTAGAAGAATGTAGTAGCGAAGCACAACCGTTGGATCAATCAGATCAACGAACGAGAGTGAGGGAGATAGACAACTAGGTTTAAGTCGCGCAAAATGAATTCAAGAGTGAATGGATCAGATGAAAACCACAAGCTAGCAAAAGGATGGAGTGCTCTTTGCAAGGGGTAAGTGGTATCTCGCGCGCCCTAAAAGCTGTAAATGGTATTCTACGATTTCACACGATTAACCCGAGGTGTTGACACATAGCATGGGAAAACCACTTTTCTCGCGCGCTCTCGAATTGATATCGGTCATGCAAGTTTTCACGCGAGATTGCATGATCACTGTTGGATTGAGGTAGGAGAAATAAACAGTGGAGATCGGTTGGGCTAGTTGGTGAGAGTTATTGTGCAATAGCCGTTGGATAAGACGAGATAGATTGATGGTGGAGATTTGGGGCGCACAAAAGTCCAACATTGAAATAAATATGTCAGCTATGAGACACATGGTTGACGGTGATTGGTCAGGTTTGTTATGAATCGGATGGTAAGAAAAATCCGTGGGTATAATCTGATTAAGATGCGATTTATTAGATTTTGCTTAAGCATTTAATTAAAGAGCTTTAAACCTTGGGTCTAGGAAGGTTTTACTAAACATGAATATTAAAATTCCTGGGAAATGTATATGACATGCATTTTATATGCATGCTGTGGGTATGTGTAGCTTAGGCTACATCAATTTTTTGACTGTTGTCTCTATAGACATGAGGTTAGCTATTTTTCCAATGACTTGGATTGTAGTAGAATCCTTTTTATTTTTACTAGTTTTCTTGATGCATAACTCCTTTACTATTTTAGCATAAATTGGAATTTCTTTTATTATCTGTAATAAAGGAATTTTGACATAAGAATTTTTTAATTAATCCAAACTATCAAATTCAGGAAGAGACATTTGAGTTTTCTGCTCTACTAACCTTTCTGGATAGGGTGGTGTTTGAGTTATTACAGTTTTTCCTTTCTGACTTTGATTTTCTGAATGTGATGTTTCAGGTTGTTCTCCTTGTTCAGCTAGTTCTTCTATTATAGGAGGAGAATTCTTATGCAATACTTTCCCAGACCTTAAATGGACATCATTTATGGGAAGAATGGAGTATGTTGGAAAATATGTTGCTTCTTCCACATTTTATGCAGCTTTATCCATTTTGTTACTCAGATTTGCTATTGGCTGAGCTGGTAGTTGAGTTGGTCTAGGCTAGTTTGAAGGCAGCTGTAGCTGTTGTGGTTGAGTTAAGAATGGTGCAGAATTTTGTTGCGGAAATGGCATGGATTGCGAATATTGTTGAAACTATTGGTATGGAAATGGTTGTGCTGTTGATACTGTTGCGAGTATTGCAGTTGGTATTGTTGAGGATACATTTGTTGAGGTGGCTGATTTTCATAACTATATCCTCTCCAACCTTGTGCAGGTTGGTTTTGATATTGTTGTGGAGGCCAAGCTTGCCATGACATAAGGGTATTCCAAGAATTTTGAGGAGGATACTGATAGTTTTGTTGAGGGAATTGTTGAGGAATCCTTGGCTGCCAAGGCCTTCTTGGTGCTACATAGTAAAAGCCTTCTGCTCCTTGTACTTCTTCCATTGGATTCATTTGCAATTCTTTCAACTTTAGATAGTTTTTTGTTGAATGGTTTTCTGTGCACAGGCCACATACCTGAATACTATCTAAAGGACATTCTCTTAATGGATGTTGCTTCCTACATTTGGGACAAAATATTGCTAAGATTTGTTCGTGTTCCTATTTATTTTTGTTTGCTTTAAGAACATCTACTTGCATCCCTAATGTACTTAGAAGATCAGTTTTGAAGTTTTCCAACAAACTTCCTATCTCTGCTCTTATTACCCTTCCTGTTGCTGATTTTGTTGCTTTTGAACTAATATCTCTCCTTCTAGTTTTTGATCTTCCTCTTGAATATTTTTGACATAGATATGTAATTTCATGAAATGGTAAGTTTAAAATATCACCCTTCCCCATTGCATTCAAAATGTCAAGATATTAATCTCTTATACCTTTTAGAAAGATTGTGCGGATGGTATCTAAGTTCAGAGAGTGTTGTTTAGATTTTTGAAGATTGTAAGAAAATATTTCCAAATACTCTTCTAAACTTTCATCTTCTTGTTGTGTCATTCTAAAAACATCCTCTTTCGAGTCCCTATGCCTGCAATAGGCTTGATACTTTTTAAGAAAACTTTTCTTCGTGTCATCCCAAAAAGTGATTGTATGTTGTCCTAAACCCATGAACCATTTTAATGATGCTGCTTTCAAAGTAGCAGGAAAGAGGCGAAGCTTGTGTGTGTCATTTGTGTATCCATAAATTCTACACAAGATATCAAATTCAAACATAAATGAGTCAGGAAATACTGTCGAAATTCCATAAAAGTTAAGCAATACAAAAGGTGGCATGTTTTTCATTTTCACTTATTCTCCTAATATTCCACTTGTATCTAATATTGGAAAGCCAAAAGTAGCTTCCTGATCATCTTGTTCATTATCATTTAGTCTTTTGTTATCATACTCTATTTTCATTCTTCTTCTTTCTTTCTATCAACTTCTCTTCTTGCTTCTTCCTCTCTTTGCTTTCTCCATTCTCTTTGTTGTCTTTCATATTCAAGTCTCTGTTTTGGAGTGAAAATAACAGATCCTTGCCCTTCTTCTGTCATAGTTTCAACTATTTCGATGGCAAATTGAGATTCAAGTTGTTGCTTGTTTTTGAAAATAGGTTGATCTAAGGGTTCAAAAATGGGCCGATCTATTGGTTTAACAATTTTCCTTGTTTCCTTTTGTTTTTCTGAAGTGGGTGTTGCTTTTGGAGTTTGTTTTCTTTTTACCTCCCAGGCTAACAAGGTTTGTCTCTCAATTAAAGTTAATCTTTGTCTCGTTCTTTATTTTTCTTCTAATTCCTCTATTGTTGGTTTACTAACAATTGGTGTAGTTAGTCTTGATGGTCCTACTTTTATGGATGGGGGGTTTTGTTTAATAAATCTACCTTTCTAATCTCTATTTCTAGGCATAAAGGAACATAACTAAGAAAAACATAACATAACTATTTTTTATTTTTATTTTTTTTTAGATTTTGTTTTTAACCTCTAATTGACTATGTTTATGAATGCCTCCCCTGCAACGGCACCAAAATGTTGGGCTAATTTATTAACACAAATTAACACAAGTATTTCATTATCGATCTAGGTTAAATGTAAAACTTGGAGGCATGTCCAAAATGTATGGATATCAGATGTAATCAAGATTAGAAGATAAAATATGAAAAACTAAGGAAATACATATTATAAATATAAATCTAATTAAATAATTTCTAATTCACTGATGCAATATATGTGAGATGAAGTGGCTACTAACTTAGAAGATCCATCTGTGTCCTTCCTCTACAATATTAATTGATGAATAGAAATAAAAAACCATTAATTGACAACAGCTTAAGATGCACAAATAAATAATGAAAGAGGCTCCTAACTTAGGAGATCCTTGATATTCCTCATCACAAATTCATTCATCATAATGCTATTGTTAGAAAACTGGAATTGCATAAAACTACTTGAAAGCAAGAAAGAAGAACTCTAGTTTTCATTCATTAATCCAATAGAAGGAGAGTTCAACTTGAACACTGGATTGTCCCTTCATATAAAGATGATAAATAAACCAAGATTCATTAGAAAACATAAATAATCATACATCAGATCCAGTAAGAAAATCTGAAGCAAAACAAGTAAACAAATCTGAAACAACTAGTTTATGAAAATAAAGCTAGTTTAACAATGAAGTGTACTTAGCTTGGAGTGGGGGCCCTCCACCCTTGCTTTGCACACTTGAAGAGATTATCAACTGCTACAACTTCAATCAATCATCCACACAATTGAACAACAAAATGAACGTAGAATAGGTTCCTCAAATTAACTTCAAATATTTAGATGTCTCAACATAAAATTATACAAATTCTACATGCATAAGCCTTCAAAGTTTTGACTTAAATAGAAGATTATGAAACAAACTAATCTAAATTATCTCTAACAAATATATCTATCCATGTCCACCTATCTAAGTCGAACTCATCCAACTTATCACGAAAAATATAAAAATCCCATGAAATCATAAAATTGCCCTATTTCCTAGTGATTTTCTTAATGACTGGTCCTGTTTAACCAACTTTGATCGGGCCTGAGTAAGCTTTGTTTGATTGAACCAATAGGAGTTAGTTCAGTCCTAGTTCCCAATATTTCCATAAATGTATCTAGCTCATGCCCAGGTGTCCTGCAAATATGACATCCATATAACTATTAAGGGAATTTCTGATTCTATCCAAAAATGCACTTGAAATTGAATTTTCATAAAAAACTTCTAAAAATTGCAAAATTCAATTTAAATACCTGAATATGCATAAATACATCAAAATGAGGTGGATGTGATGGTAAATGGATGGAAAATATAGAAATCAAGTATGTTTTCTTAAGCAAAACTGGACCAAAAATGAGGGCCAACAACGACACTACGCACTTCACAAGGACATAATAAATTCACATCGTCGACTACTCTACAACACTCCTCGATCTGCACTATCGCCTCACACAACCTCACCTTGAACTTCCATACCTTCCCACCTTTCTCTCCCTCCGCTTCCATCCAACCCTGCTTCTCTGCTTCCCCCTCCATTTCCTCTTGCGGACTAATCTTTTCCCAACACTTCCCTTTCTTCACCTCCCACTTTCCCTGCCCAACAATCCCCCCATGTTGCTTCCTCTCCAACTTCCCAACAATTCCACAACAATTGTATCCAATATACACATTAGTGCCTTCATGAATGAATTGATGCCCTTACCCCCATGCAAATATGTTCTACTTGTAATGAATCTCACCCTTCCATGAAAACCAAAAAATGTAACAGTTTTGTTACCCGCTCTCGTTGTGCCTTCGAGCGAATTGTCCATCATTTCTCCTCCTCAAACAACAAGGACACAGACAAATAACCCATTGTCCTCTCCTTCCTAACTCAATTTTAAGAGATGTTAATTTCCTGCGTCAACCCAGTTCTTCAAGTGACCCATGCACGTGGAGGCCAATATAAATATTTTAGCCATACTATTAGCTTCCCTCAGGATATCACTAACATTGTCACCTCCCTTCCCTTCATGCTCTCAGAAATATATATCGTTTTTCAACAAAAGTAGCTCTAACCACACATCTTATGAATTCTTTGCCAGCAGATCTCACGTTCTTGCAACATTAGAATTCAAACTAGCAAATGATCCATACTACATGGATGTTTAGATTGACCCAACTTCGCTTTTTGATTTTCCTATTGTCCCTACGATGTCACCACCATTCTGTGCCATGTCACCACTAACTCCCATTTTCCCTACCAAATCTTCTCTAAAAACCACACTCCTGAACTCCACCACACATGCCCATCTGAACTTCATCCATCCTCCTTTGTTTCAACTCTTCCAAATTTTCATATTGAGATTGATGAAATACTTGCCTACATAGAATATTCCAATTCCACACCCACCCACTCACTTTAATGGCCCATTATGGGCCTTTCTCCAATTAATGAATACAACACTAAGGGCCTCTTCTCCATGGCCTTCCCCACCCTCTTCTCCACCGGATCTACCATGATTAACCAAGCAAGAATTTCAAAAGTTTATATGCAAGAATATGCTTTTCATCTAATGCGCTACCACGATAATTGTTTTGGCCAGCATCCTAGGTTTCACTATTACTTGTACAACCTTATAATGAATCATTGCAACTAGGCAACCACGTCTGTTTTCAATAAAAGAGACCATGAAAATAGCTTGCCAACAACCATTGCAGAGCTTCTCCAACACCTTCAACACCTGCCCCCCTCAACAATTCCAAACCAAATTATGCGCTTCAACTCGTCTCTCTGAGGGAGTTCATCTTTTTGGACCAGGCTAGAGGGGAACTTAGTGACATGATCATTCAACAAGGTAGCCCTACCTTCTTCTTCACGTTAAGTGCAGTTGATACCAAATGACATGACTTGCATATGGACATGCCTTCTAAATCTCCATCCAATGCACATGAACAATCTTGATGAAAAATCCAAAACATTGTTGCAAACCCGCATCGTGCATCTCAATACATCCATTACAGATTCACAATCTTCTTAGAGGAGTTCCTACTAAAAGGGTTCCTTGTAAAGGATTTTTGGTACAGGTTTGAAAATACCCTTGTTTGTCTTCTCTCCTTTATGTACAACTTCTTTCATACAAAACTCTTACTTGTTCTTATTTTTTTTAACCTTAGGTATGAATGGCAACATAGAGGATTTGCACATATACATGGCTTCCTATGGTTCTCCAATGCACCAAATATTGATGGCATCGACTGGACTAAAAAAGAAAGCGTTGTTGATACTAAATCTTTTTTCAATTAATACGTCATTGCTAGGAACCCTCTCCCCCTCCATTAAAGAAATTTAGGAGTCCATCGAACATCTGTTCATGATCCATGCCTCCTTACAACATCTAAAATCCTCTCTTCCAATGAACATCTATACTACGATGAGCTTGTCAACTATGTCCAAAGGCACACAAATTGTCATTCCTTTACAAGCATTCACAAAAGGAACAACTCTACATCATGTCGCTATGGAGTCCCCTGGGAATTGCGCGATTTCTCTTCAACGGAAATCGATGCTTCCAACCATAAAACATATTCTCCTTCTTGAAATTATGACAAGCTTAATGTCCACAACCCTCAAATGCTTGCAATTTGGAGGGCTAACATTAACTTCCAACATGTTCTCTCATGCCATGTTGTTTTGAGCTACATATCAAAGTATGCATCAAAAGCAAAGTCTAAGTCTGAAATCTACCACTAGATGCTTGTCTGCCTTTCCATGAGTTCTCCCCTCGACGCCCCAACTGTCACTGTCGTTCACAAAGTCTTGACTAAGCTCATTGTTGATAGGTACATTGGAACATAAGAAACATGCCATATGCTCCAAAAAATTCTGCTAACAAAATGTAGTCACCCTTTTTTCTCCCTTAATGTTAAGAGAAAAAGTTTCAGACGTGTCTCATATAGCTTGTATGGCTATCTTCCAACAACAACCTTCATCATTTCATACATGCAAAGACCTCCCTCACTTGAATCATTGTCTCTTATTAAAGTCGCACATTCCTGGTCATTTTCCTCCCGTTGTAAGACATCCCCATGGAAACACATCTTCCCTTCCATGGTCATACATGTCATTGCTCGCTACACCTCTATTCGATCTACAGATTCAGATTGTTATGTCAACTTTTGCTGGAGTGAACTTCTCTTGTACTTACCTTTTCGCAAACTGCTTGATGATATTGGCACAAAAGATAAGGTGGTTGTCGCACATTGGGAATAGATCAAAAACACATACCATGCATGGCATGTCCATCATGCACCTACAAACCTGCCCTTGCCCACCTCTCTCGATGAGTCTAGTGTTGGACCAGACCCCTGCCGTACCATGGACATGTTTGAATGGAAAATTTCTCAACTCCACCTAGGTAACAACATTCTCTTTGATGAGCTATAAATTCTTGGTCACTGAGACTTTGATGCAAAACATAATTGGGCTCATTCCATTATCCCTTCACACTTGCAAGAGATGACCATTTGCTTCATAGAATTCAAACGCTCCTCCACACAACTACGCAAAATCCCCTATCAAACTACGCATTCCCTTTCCTCCTTGTCCCCAAGGCAAAACATGGTTTTTAATATCATTTTACCCACTTTTCTAGCAATGTCTCCAACCAACCGCTAAAGATGCTTATCCAGGGCACTGCTAGCACCGAAAAATATTTCCTTGTTGATTGCCTCAAAAATCCCTTCCTAACCGCCACTGGTAATAGAGTAAGCCCTCTACTCTTGCTTGCTCTAACTGGTTTGCAACCTTCACATCCCTATATCATCAATGCAACCTCATGAAGGTCAATCCCTACTAAACCTTCAAGAACAATTTTAGCATGTGAAATACATTCTCATTGATGAGATGAGCTTCATTGTCCCTAAAATTCTTTCTCAAATTGATGACCATTTGCGAGAGGCATTCCCATCCAATAGAAACACCCCATTCAGTGGTCACTCTGTAATCCTTGTAGGTGACCTCGGCCAATTTCCACCTGTAAAAATACACCAATGCATGTAGGCACATATTGTGGCAATGCTCTTTGGTGGAGCTTTGATACAATTGTCACACTTTCAACAAATTTTTGCCAACAGGGCACAAGCACTGATCAAATTGCATTCCAACAACTCCTTTCTAGTCTTTGGAATGAAACCCCCACACTAGATGATTGGCAACTTCTCATGGCACACACAAAATCCAAGCTTCCACCCAAAAAGCAATAGACATTCAGTAATGCTATGCACCTTTATGCAACTAATGAATATGTAGCTCTTCACAATAAAGCCATCCTAACAAAAATGAACATGCCAATTGCATGTTACTATGCACAACAAAGGAAACAAATGCCCTTTGTGTTATGTAACTAGCTCACAAAATAGAAGAAAAAGATACATCAACGCATTTAAAATTAGCATCTTTGAGGGGGAAACCTCCTTTACATTACACAAATGAACAATTCTTCGATGATTCAAATGACACAACCTCCTTTCTATTTATAGGAGTCTAAGGGGTCACAATATAATCAGAGCTAACATAACAATAATAATGCAAGGGCACCACAATAACATAGTGGGATTCTATGGGGCACAACAATAACAATAAGAGGGCTACACTAATAACAATGAGGGAATAGTGGGCTTCTATGGGGCACAACAATAACAATAAGGGGGCTACACTAATAACAATGAGGGAATACACTAGTATTATAGGGACCTAACATGCCCCTCTCCTTCAAAAAAACGTTGTTCTCAATGCTTGAGTAGTTATGGATGCTTTTGTATAAAATTCTCATCCTCCCATGTGGAATCTTCCGCAAGTAAGTTCTTCCACTTGATGAGATACTTTGAAATTAATTGTTGAGTTCTTGTTTTTGTGACTGCTTCAGGTTCCAATATGATTTTTCCTTCCTTGTGAAGTTCTGGCAATATTGTTTGAACTGGGTGCTTGTCACCTATAACCTTCTTTAAGCATGAAACATGGAAAACTGGGTGCACTTGGGAGGATGTAGGAAGCTCCAATTTGTATGCCATAGTACCAATCTTTTGCAACACCTTGTAAGGACCATAATACTTTGGTGATAACTTATTATCCTTCTTAGCTTGCTTGAGGGACATTTGTTTGTATGGTTGTAG
>APFE030510059.1:29993-85191 GCA_000404065.3 Pinus taeda
CCACAAGTAACTTTTTAAAGATGAAACTCGCGCCTTTTGACCTTTACAGGGGTACGCACCCAACCTTTGACTTACAGAGCGTACAAGTACGCAGGTAAAGTGTGTTTGGAGTGCGTACACGCAGGCAAGGTCGAGAGAACCTGCGTACCCAGAGATAAACATGTTTTTAAGTGACTTTCTCTCTTTTTGAAGTTTGACATGAAGAGCAGAGGTATGAGGCTTGACAAGGAGGATAATATGACTATTGATGGAGCCATATTAACTGCAGATAGTCATGGCGACAAATTTCAGTGTAACACTTATTTTTGTTTATGTTTTGGGACCATCCTCGTATAGACAAGGCATCACCATTCTAGCTCCCCATATTTTTCCGTCTCATCTCCTCCATCAGCAAGGATGAGACTATTTCATCAAACTGTAAGGCAGTTGCATTGCTACCTATTGCAATAACTAGACTATCCCATGAATCTAGTAGAGAACACAACAAACTGATGCACTTATCTTCATCTGAAATTTTAATATCAATAGATGCTAACTAACTTACCACAGTATTAAATGCGTTCAGATGCTATGTCACCGAGTCTCCATCTTTTGTCCTCAAGTTATACAACTTTTTCCATAGGAACAGTTTATTCACCAGAGACTTAGATTGGTACAAATTCCCTAACTTATCCCACAAAGCCTTCGCCGTAGCTTCCCCTGATACATTCAGCAATACTGAATCCGAGACACACAATCGTATTGTGCTCTTTGCCTTCTGATCCAACTTCTTCCATTCTTCATTGGACACTCCCGTTGGTTTAGTACCTAGATCTACAACAATCCACTGATCTTTATCCACCAATAGATCCTCCATATTGAGTTTCCACAACTCAAAACTCTGACCATTAAATTTCTCGATCTCTATCTTTCCACTGCTCGCCATCTTCTTTCACCACCAGAATCAATCTCACAGATCTCCCACTGAAAAGGGTGTACCACAGGCCCGAGCGAAACCCCTCAGCAACAAAGGTGTCCCCCTGAAGCCAAAACAACTTTGATTCCAAATGTAGGTTTTAACCCCATACATAAATTACCTGCATACGAATTCTAAAACATAGAAAAATAAACAATGTGAGAGCATAACACATAAAACACATATACACAAAGATTTTCCCACTGGATCCCAAAACTGGGAATACTAGCTTGATTTTTCATTATGTTCCTTTCAATGTTATAATACATATTTATACATGCCAAAGCATCCAATACCATGGATCGAAACCCATCACATCCAAAAACATGTGTGAAAATCATGCACAAAACCATAGGTGGGTCCACCCATCCTAACATAGGGTCCAAAACCAAAATTTTCTGGGGCACTGCCCTGGACCCCATAAAATGAGGTTAAGGGTACACCTCAAATCCCCTGTGACCCCCCCTGCTACACAATCGGCGTAACGAAGGGGTGCTCCACCCCCATTCTAATCCCCCGATTAACTACATGGGCTAGTCGTTGAAATAATATAACACAACCCAACATAGATGTACTTCATCAATAAAATTAGAACTGCTAGAAAATCTAATTTTTCACTGTTTTGTTACCTTCAACTCTACATCCTTATTTACCCATCCCGGTGGATATGGGTTTGGATGGTCACGAACTTTGAACCCCAACTTCTTGACCAAATCTGCTGCAGTGAGATTCGTTTGTGATCTTGAGTCAAACGGAGCATCAATATTTGTCTTCTTGACCTGTATATTTATATGGGATAGTTTGGTCATTTCTTTCTCTTCCTGTTGCTACAGACTACTTAGATTCACCTCCTTTTGTATTGATGTACAAATAATCTTTGCATGCATGGCTGAGTTGGTTTCAACTTGGTTTCTCAATTCAGTGGCCATGAGATTCTTCTTCTTGTTATCTTTCTTCTTTTTCTTCGGTTTTAGCTCTAGATGCAACTTCCAACACTTCTCCTCTGTATAGCCATAAATGTTGCAACGGTTGTAGTGGTTTCTAGGATCTTTGCACTAGTGTGGTTCGACTTTCATCTTTTTATCTTCCCCCCTTTTTGCTTCTTCTTCCCATCCTTAGAAGCTTCATGTTGCTACTTCTTCTTCGATCCACTTGATTACGCTCTTTTCATGGCTATGTTCTCCAGGTACACTACCTATACACAAGCCTCATCTAGCGATTTAGGCTTGAACAACATCACTTGCTAATGCAGATGGCGGTGCAGACCCCCCAAATACTTAAGGAGTACATATGGGTTCTTTGGAGAGATACCCAGGATTATAGCCATGTTTCTAAATTCTATGGTGTACTCATGCACGCTTTGGCCCAACTTTTTCCTGAGGTAACGCCACTGGATCCATTGGTCCTCCACATATCCAATGGGATAAAACTGTGACTTAATGAGGTTTTTGAAATCCTCCCACTTAGTCACTAGATGTTCTCCCTCCAATCTTAGGGCTTCCGTGTGGCTCTCCCACCAAGTTAATGCATGGCCTTTTAGTTTTAGCCATGTGAATGAGATATTTTTCCCTTCCTTGATCTGATGGATGCTGGAATAAACTTCCAGTTGTTGCAACTAGTGGTTCAGCTTCAAAGCATTGATCTTGCCATGGTATGGCTTGATATCGAATTTTTCTTCCCTTTTGAACATAGATTGATTCACGACACTTGAACTTGGTTGATCTTTTCTAGGTTCTTTCTTTGGTTGGTTCTCTGTGTCTTCGTGATCTCCTATTCCCCCTTCTAATTTTTCCTCTACATTCATACCCCCATCTTCACCAAATATTCCCAGCTTATTACTTAGGGCCACGATGAGGAGGTTTACATTGCGGTTTATATCTACGGCTTGTTGTTCAAGCCGTAAAAACCTCACCTTTGGAGGATCACAAGGTTTTTTTACAGATTCGTCAGCCATGATTAGGATTTTACGGTTTTTGACCCCTCTAACCTAGATCCCCTTACACTCTGCCATCAAACTTCTTAGTGATGCAAAAACTTTGGAACAAAGGTTGGAACAACTAGAGCTTATCGATTAAATTCGATGATAATCTCTCCATAATAACGAAGCACACAAAAAGAGGGTCAAAGCCTCATTCCATCACAACATCACCCCTCAGACATTTATCGAAGCTAAGTTAGTCCTCTGCTACGATGTCGCCCAAGAAGCGGTAGGATCTGGGAAGTTCGAAACACTCTGGAATGACCCATATATTATCAAACATTTCCTCCTCAAGGGCGCATATATCTTATCATATCCCGATGGGAGATGCTTAAAAAATCTCGTCAATGGTCTCTACCTCAAACAAATTCACCCATACAAATGCTCGAGTAGCCCTAGAATTTACATGTATGCACCATGACTTATTTTTTTATGATGATCACCTCATCATGTACCCACTCTAAAATCAATCTCTCATCATGTGTCACAGATGGATCATCCGCCAACCTATCATCACATATTTTTTGATCGTGCTTCTCAATGGTCACAAAACCTAGATGCCACAACCTGGGCCATATACTCTCCTGACCAGACACCCCATCTCTTAAATGGAATTTGTATCGGGTTAACCACCAAAAATCAAGTTGAATACGACACTGTCATAGGTCTCTTCGATGACGCCTCACACTTAAATATCTGTCACCTACATGTATTCATTTATTCCCATCTAGTTGTTTCACATTCGAACAAGACCTTTCAGGTTCGTGATTCACACCTTTTTCAGAAGTATCTGCATGCAGAAAGGTTAGTTCGAAATTTTGATCATATCAAATTTACACATATACCAAGGGATCAAAATCATACAACTAATCACATAGCTAATCAAGTCTTAGACTGGAATGCATCACATATATATAACCATCAAGATACATAAACCATAAGCATAATATTCACCTCCAGAAAATGCATAAATACATCAAAAGTATAGACGCATAGGACACATTATAAGAGTTACTAAAAAATATCATCTCGCATATACATATAAAAAAAGATATAAGTAAAAAAATGGTTTTTACATCTATTGGTACATGGCCTGGAAAAATAAGTCCCAAAAAACAGGGGAGCATCTTCATAATGGGTGATTTCCCTGGTACATACATATAATCATATACATCTAGGGTTGGGGCCCTTCCCCCTCTCCTGAGGACCAATCTTTGCATCAGGTGCGAAAATCGGACCAGCGATGGCCATCGCCATCACAATGGGCCTAAGAACTAGTCTGTGTGCCTGATCACGCACCATCATTGTCTCCACCACCACCTCCCCCAATGTTTCCCATCCATCCTCAGGCATCCCCCTCGTCAAGGCCTCAACTCAGCCCTAAGCAACCTCATAGTCTCAGAGTCGCGCCTCCAAAACTATTGACTGAGTCTCTGTTTCCTCAACATGATCTCGAAGTCTCTCTATCTCCCAGTAGTAGATGAGATCATCCCCTCACCAGAGGGAGCACCAATATTGAGTCGCCAGCTTTACGCTGACCTCTCGAGACCCTCGTCCTCTCAGACATACCACCATCACTGCGGCACAATAGGATCACCAACCACTCTCATGCGTTGTGGATCATTACCTACCAAATAGGAAAGCGATCGCCCACATAGCTCCACATCTGCAACAACAAAGACATGAGATCAACATCATATAAAAATGCATCATAAATCATACAAGTTAGAAAAATAAAAATCTGAAATAAAACATGTTACATACCCGTTGGCCCCCAAGCATCACTAAGGGAAAGCCCCATATCTAGATCACCCATAAAGTCGACTCCATGATACGGGAACTCCATAATCATCTGAGGGTTGGACAAAAACAAAACCTCTACATTGATGTTCCAATAAATCCATACTGCACCTCCCCCAGCCTGCAACATCACGGGCACCCACAGTCTCATCCTAGGCTCCCTAGTCGAACCTGGGAGCATTGTTATAAAAGGTCGTAGCATCATGACCCTATTGTATAAGATGCTACACAATATGCTAGCATACGAATATATCTGAGATGATCTATGCAACACCTCCATCAACTGGGAGACCATCCCCCGATACACTAAACTGACCCAATCAGAAAAATTCCTTACTTGTAACCTTTGTAGCACTGCAACCGCGGGTCCCGATACCAAGTGAGGAGCCGTCGAACTTTCCAAGTGTTGCTCACTCGGTAAAATATAAGATAGATAGGACTCTAATACACCCATCCTCTATAGGTTTGGGCCCACAATGAGCCTGTGCTCATCTTTGAATGTTCACCTACCCAACCGATAGGGGATAGGGCAAAAACTCTCCTCAAGGTACCAAACCAATGACAAAATAGACATCCACTACCATAATGATCGATAGATCAAACCCTCAAATGAAAAAGATCTATCGATCCACGTCCCATGACTGAACCAAAAATCGCAAGAACTCATTGTGTGATCTCAAAAGGGAGTTCTAAAGGAACTTCAACAACCCCTAGGAAGCCAATGTCATGCTAACCGTAGGATCCTTTGCAATTGCTAACCACAGTGGCTGCTAATCTTACTCTCTCCAGAGCATCCCCATCCTGCCATCAAGGACACCAAAGAAAAAATCAGCCTCCTAAGCTGTAAAAAATCCTTTTTTCAACAACCATGTGACTATGGACATCACAAGCGAGCAATACACATATCTGTTTCTCCAACAAATGCATGATGCATGCATCTACCATGGCATAAACAATGATAATTCCATTATAGGGCCCATGCATCTCCTCATTGAGTAGGCACATTGTCTGTGCATCTGTTATTGAAAAAGACACGCAGACCGTGCGACTTGGGATGCCAAGCCGTGACTTCACCAAAGCAATGATGTTGTGACTTCGAGCACCTCAGCTGCATCGATGGTGCGGTTGTCAGGCCTTTTCCTGCAGAGTCTTCACGTGAATTAAATGGAAACATGCGGAGAATGCATGACTGTCACACAGTCGCCCACGTGGTCTACGTTTTTTTACACTAAATGAGGTCATGCAAGGCACCCTTGTACGACCTACCTAACCTAGTCTACAAAATTGACACAGTTAATGTTCAACGTTCTAACCTGACTATCCCTGCGTGCTACCCTGGTACATTGGTTGATTGCAACAGCAAGAAGCAACTCCTAGATCAACTCTGAACTCCCAAAATAGAAAGTGAAAATGAAGTGGCATTGGCCCCACTTTTCCCCATATATGACCCTTTTCAACATATTCTCGAGCCTAGTACTAGAGCTCAGGATCTCCATTTTCAAAATAGTTAGAGACATAAGGATTAGAACCACATCATCTTCATCATGGTACCCTCTGTTCCATTTCAACCCAATACTAATTTTTGGACCCACCACATGCTCAGAGTACCACTTCAGGTGTGTCTTATCTTGTTTTCAATTCATCTAGATCAGTCACTTTCAGATTATTTATATGATCAAAAATTATTTTTTCACTTGGGGTATTCACTTTTAAGTTGTAGGCACATCAACAAACTTCTTTCCAGATGCAATACCCTAGTGGAAAGTAACAAAGCATGTATCATTCATCACTCATCATGATAGGCTTCCCACAAAGCTTTGCATATCTTTAACTCATGTGCCATAGGGTCCATCATCTTGACCATGTTTACCATTACCTCCCCTTTCATATGGTAAATTTTTACACCAATCGATAGAGCCTCCTCACTCACAAATCACCTCATGATATAGACCCCCACATACTACTGAGATCCATGACCATATAACCATGCTTGAGAACCACTTCAGATTGCATGCCTTGAAGATCAACCTCATTCTTCTCCACTCATTTCTTACTAACCGCATTCCTGGGTCACCCCTTATATGTTGCGACGGATCAAGACAAACGCATCACTATGTCATATATTTTTCCTACCATTCACCCATATTATAGTAGACCATCTACGTTACTTCATCCACCTCACCAACCCAACACGGAGACAAACCAATGGGCCCCCCTCCCTCAACAAAACGACACACCTCCATACAGGTCACCATTCTGATGGGGTACCCGTTTCCGTGTCTGACATCCAAACCATCTTCATATTATTTTGGCAAGTGTACAAAGATTCTTTTAGGAAAAAGCTTCCCACCCATATTTTCATGCCTTTTTACCCGACAATAGTTTCTAGTCACCCTTGGTCGGAGCTCACACATCACCCACATTCATTTACCCTTTGTTCATGCTAGTATGAAAATACTTACACCCACCCTAGAAATGCTACCAACTTCAGGTCCATCCCTATCAGCAAAAGTGTTTTGACTACTGGCAATTGCATAATAGCTCTGACCTCGAGCCAACTATCCAAATCCATTCATATCGTCAGCTCTCATTATCATGCCTTGTCTGGCCCACACTATTATAGTATATTTGAACCTTATATTGATTCCCAGACTCAGCATGTATGGCGGTTGATGCTTCTTTCATGTTGACTTCAACACTCATATTCCAGGATCGAAGCAGTACCTTGGATACTCCCACCTTGAAGGGATATCCTTAGGTGGCACAATGGGAATCACTATTTCCCACTGATAATTGCGGTACTTCATTTAGTCAAAGACCCGCACATCACTAAGCACACTCATACAATAGTGCTTACATCATGATATGAGGGAGGTACCCAAAGTCAAAGACCCATGCATAGCTTAGCACCTCATTTAGTAGTGCTTCACCTTTCTTATGCATGGGGGAACCAGATTCAGTCTATTTGTCAAAGAAGCACCCTTGAGGGCATAAAAAATTATCATCATCAGTCATCCACATGTCAACCACCACAATGTTGGCTAGACATAACCATTTCCTATATGATTGTAAAAATTCATCACTAGTCATCATAACGAGCATGGGATATGGTTGCCTCATATAAACACTTTTTTACTCTTTAGGTTTTCTTCAGAGCATGGTTATCCTTTATACTTAGTCAAGGGGTTTCCCTACTCATCTCCATAATAGGTTATCCTCTCTCTCAAAAATTGATCAGATTCTCTCTCAGAACAAAAAACTTGATGTATTTCAAAAATATGTTTTCTCCTAACCTCATGCACCATGGGGCAACTGTTAAAACCAAAAAATCATACACATGTTTGCACAATTCAAAAGACGCTAAAATATGTCCAAAAGAATGCACAAGTGAAGATTTTCTAGCTGAAGACATTATAAATTTCAAAAAAGTTAATTTCCCCTAAGGTCCAAATTTTATGTAGTTTAAAAATTGAAGACTCAATTACTGTTTCTTTGATAGCTGCGCATTGTGCAAAATTTTCTTCGAAAACCGTGCAGTCAAGAAAATGGCTGAATCCATGAATTTGGGACCACTTCACACACTTGGAGGTGATTCCCTGACAAGATCTCAGTCGAGGACAACCGAATTCAAGTCACCTTGAAGATATGCAACTCTCAATGGGATCATTGTGTCCTACTTATGAGCCATTATCATGCATGAACCAAGAGAGAGAAGATGGATTAAAAAATTCTATATAAATAGGCCATGGGAGAACCAGAACATGAGACAATGTTGTGCTGCCTAAATTGTTATCAAAGCAAACCAACATTTCATTGTTGAAGCCAAAGAAAGTAAGAACACTAGCATGTTGGCCATATTTCTACTAATAAATCCATCATCTTAGTGAGAGGAGAAGAGTCCACCATTGATAGAGTCTTCATACTTCTTTGAGAGAGAGGAGACACTTGCCAAGATATTGAGGAAAATAGCCTCCTTGCTGAGGATTTTTGAGCACCATACCTCAAAGAATTATCTTCAAGTGTTTAGTATTCATGTATTGTATTCAAATTCTACTACGAGAAGTCAATAAATGAAGTTTTTTCAGTTATTTTGTCTACTTTTTTGCTCCATTGAGCATTATTTTTGTATTTATCTCTTTGTTTCAGTTCATGTTTATGTATTTATTGTTTTCACTATTTGCAATGCTTTGTTTGTCTAAGTTTATTCACTAAGAAAACCAACTATGTCTGTGTTCCTTTTCAGGGAATAACCAACTGCTAGGGAGGTGTTTTTGGTACACCATTTCCACAAAAACACTACCACAATTAGCATCATGCATGAAGACTCAACAAGCTCCCCTTGAACTTGTCATATCTTGACATCAATGGCTAGACTTTGACATCAATGACAACAACTGCTAACATGCTCAACAAACTTTCAATGATGGGGCAATTTTTTATTTGTTATTAGGGTTCCTAAAAAGTTGTAAGGATAGATGGAAGGATAATAATATATAGTTATTTTTTAATATACTATTTGTTGTAAGTATATTTTTTTTATAGGTACAAAATGGAAATGTTATATTTCTTGCTTATGAAATGATTTTGTAGCATTTTGAAAATTGCAATTTTGATATATCAAGTAATGTTAAGAATTTTTGTTTTTTTCACCAAAAAAAGTGAAACCTCAAGGAATTGACCATGAGGGTGTCATTAACACACACAAATGACATCCCAAAGAAACTAGAGGCATGTAGGAGTGCTATGGCCATTGTAGTGGCTCTTATGTCAATTGGCCACAATGTACATCTACTACTATGGAGTTTAGGAGGCTTTAGAGTCTAATTCAAAGCTTGAAGAGTACTCATCATTGCATCTATTTTTTTTTATCAAGGAATATATACCCATTTTGTATCAACAAAGCTTTTAAAACCCAATTTTGCACACACACACACAAACATACACACACACACACACACACGCATATATATGCACATGTTGTGGTGTGTTTTATATCTGTGTGTGTCATGTTTATGTGTACAAAAATTTATGCGCTTTCTTTTTCATGATTATATACATGCACATTTTAATTAAATTAATGTGGCAATAACTAATCTAGAGCATACTTCCAATGAATCAATAAAAATCATTAAATATTTTTAGGACGTGAATAGAAGTAATAAATATCACTCAAGTTTTCTCACCCATAATTACTTTCAAAGAAGCATAAAATCATGCACATCATAGACATTATTCAACTACAACACTACTAGTTGTGAATCCAAGTGAATTATAATATGTTGTATATGGTGTGCAATGACTTCTGAAAGAACTTCAATCACCACACTATATTCAACAATGTTATTGTTCTTAGGACCAAGGCATATTCCATTTGAGTTCACAAATCAGCAGTTGGGAGAATAGATGGCCCAAGTTGTGAAAACAATACCTTGAAGTAAGGATTTTGTACCCCTATTGCACATCCATTAACTTAACCATAGATTAAAGACTCCCCACTCCTAATTCCATGATGTAAGTACTCATCCCACAAAATTTTTAAAAGACAAAATTTTGATAGGGAACTAGCAACTTCCCCAGATATATGCAATAACTCGCAAGCCACATATATCAATAACTCATAGTTTAGCTTAGAGCTAACACGTCCGAAGACCGCAAGAACTAGAGCTGGGATCCCAGCCTCCAATGGGAAGCCTATCCTTCCAGCCTTACTATGACAGGCCATGTCTTAGGGGACTTGAACCCGAGTGGATGGGATGTAAAACCACTATCCTAACCACTCGAGCTATGCACTGCATATTTTTCAAAAAGAAAAACACCTTTTTAAGGCATTTTGGTCATGTCCCACACCAATATTTTGGAAAATTGGCAAGTTCTTTCTTTTTAACCTCCACAAGTATGCATCCATGTATATGAGATGGATCAAAGTATAATATATCCCCACCAAATACATCTCACAATCTTACCCTCAATGGATCTTCACAATTTAATTCCTCATATTTTTCAAGTGGACTTCCACAAACCTTCAATGTTCAATCATAACAATGAACATGTTTAGCTTCCTTGCCACACTAAAACGTCAACAATGTTAGTAATACTTGTGTATCATCATATGAACAATCTCTACTGATATGATGATCCTCCCAACTACATGATATATATTCACTAATGAAAATACAAACATGATTACAAATACATTTCATCCATTGAGAACATCATACATCTTAATTTTATATCACAAAAAAATCCATATCCAAGTCATATATACATGACACTTCCAAAACAAACTAGGAGATCCCTCCTACTTAGAGACACACATAGTTATGGAAGATGGGGAATTACAATGTCATTCTACCCTCTAAATGAATGATGATAGAACATCATAGTTTTCAAAAAATATCCCTATCAACTTAGTCACTTTTAGAACTTTAAGTTTACCATGACATTGTTTCTCATAATGCATTTATGTTCCAAATTCAAGAAAGTTGTACATAACTCCATCATTTACAATATGAAAACTCAAAGAAATAATCCCTTAAAACAATTCCATGGTTATCAATTTTTCCTTTAAATACAAAATAAAATTGCAAAGATCAGTTTTTCAACCCAATCTTAAACAACTTTCACCAAATTATAAATATCATTTACATATTCAATTACATTATACTTTCTTTGAAGTATCTGATTATTTTGCACTAAATAAAAATGGAGTAGTCTATTTGTATAGCAAAATTCCCTCAATAAGAGTAAAATTGATATAATATGACACTGAAAAATCATGTTTTTGTTTCTCCTCTTTGGACAACATGACATTAGAAATGGACCTCTATCCTTTAATTCATCTTAAAACAATTTTATATAGTTATTAATGCAAATGTGTTAAAACAATTCTATATAATTATTAACGGAAATGTTTGGAAGTAAATTGGTGAGAATTTTCAAAACATATGTGAAGCTAGAAGAAGAATGAAATATAAAACCTCTCTACATAATTTATTTTCAAATGTTTACATCAACACCATGATGACCAACCATGAAAACCTGTATATTCCAATTCCATTTTATTATTTCAACAATTAAAACTTATTAACTCTAATCATCGATTAAAAAAATCCTACTAATTTTTTCACAAAAATGTAAAAAAAAAACACCCTTTTCGAAGAACTCAGTGTCGTTGCTTTTCTACAGAATACCACCTGTCTGTAAATAACATCATTGTCAAGCTTTCAACTTGCGTGGAAGTGAATCTAAAAAGCATCCATGTGTCTGTAATAAAATCATTGTCAAGCTTACAACTTGCGTGCACATGAATCTAAAAAGGATCAGTGTTGCTCAGTCCCTTGTAGTTGTTTCCTTCGTCAAAAGTAGCCGTTTTTATAGTCGTTGAATGATCGATCTCTCTATTTAAATCACTACCTTGATCTGAGTCTTCATCTTGTCCTGACGATGAACCACACTTGTTGGTTCGGAACGCGTCGACAAATGAATTTTAATGTGATTATAGTCAAAAACCATCTTAATAAATTATTTATTTAATATTGAATGATGGCATTTTTTTTATATATAATGCTCATATATAGTACATACGTAATTTCATTCGAGTATAGATTGATATAATGAGAGTTGTACAAATTGTACACATGTTAGTTTTACATATTTTTCCAAATTTATATTTTTTAAATTAGTTTTTTGTAAATTAAAAAATAAACCCATAAAAATGGTCTATTCGATACTTTACACCAACAAGAAAATGGAATTTTTAAATTTAATTACAAACCATTTGTGTTTATGGTACATAGTAATTAATAATAAAGTACACAAAAGTCAATTCTTGAGATCATCACACAATAAGATGGGAGACATTTCAATCAATCATATTTGAGATAAATAGAAATAAATTTTATTTAAAAATAATAAATTTAATTTCATAATGTTAAACTTTGGATAGATTTTTATTTTTTTTAGGCAAAGCAAAACTAATAGCAAGTCAATGAAAAACTGAATATGTTATATCCTGCTAGCGGTAGGTATAATAACATCCAAATTATAGGTTTTACTTTTAATCTAAGTAGTTTCATCTTATAACTTTAATTTTAATACACTAAGTCAAGTGAGTGATGTCTATGATGTCTAAAAGGTAAAGGGAAAACAAAAGGTAATTGAGTATTAATTAGAAATAAATAAGTTATTATTAGAGATAGAGATTATATGGGTAATATTAAATATGAATTTTGAATGTTTTAGATTTTTTTTTTTTGGAGTTATCATATTTTTTTTTTATGGTGTGCAGGTTTTATGTTAAGTTGGATTCTTAATGAAATTTATATTATTTCTCTAGATGAAATATGGGAACATGACAAGTCTAAGGTGCCTCACATAGATGGGTTCATTTTGTGGTCAATATGGGATAATAAATCCTCTCACAGAGGGATCGAAGGAATAACTTCTTATATAAAAAAGAATGTTTCTTCTCACACTTGTCTTCATAAGATTTAAACCCTCTCAATCAATACATTTGGATAGAAATATATGACATTAATGCTAATAGGATTTATATTGAAATTTGTTATTCCACACCTATTAATTCTACCTTTTATAAGAAAAAGAATCTAGATAAAATTGCCTCTATAATACCCTAGAACAAGATATTTACAGTGTAAACAATGAAGGTAATATCCTCTTGTTAAGAGACTTTAATGCTAGAGCTGCAACTAAGCAAGCTATTCTTCTAATCAATTATTCCAAACCTATTCCTCTAGGGCTAGATGAAGACCTTGCTTTAGCTAGTAGACACAAGAAACTTTGAAGACCCGTCTAAGTTTTTTTTTGTACTAAGCTAGTCAAGCCTTGTATTTCTCAAGACCTAATAATTTGCAATGGTGTAATTAAGTGTCCAAGCTCCAGATAAATGGCTTGCCTTCATGGGATCAGTAGTAGTTTCATGAATGATGTGATATTCAACATCCCTTTTTTCAACCAAATAGTAAATTTTAACCTCTTAAATGATGAGTCCGACTCTGATCATAGACCTTTAACCTTAACGCTAAACTTTTTCATGCACAAAATCCATAGACAAGAATGTTGGGAACCAAAGGGACCTAATTTTTGACAAAAGTAAATTTGATCTCTTCTTGGAAGATTTAAATATGTTTTTAAACCTCTTAAATTATAACGACAACATCGAAGACCTCTATCATAATTTTATGATGACCCTCTCTACTTTCATTAACAAGTTCTCTATTGAGGTGTCATGTAAAGAGAATAATAGAACAAACAACCCTTCGTATGATATTGATTGTGAAATTTCTAGAAAAGCTATTAGAAAAGTTTGTAATGAATCTTTAAGGTTCATTACAATAAATACATACAAATTCCTTATTAAGAGGAAGAAGTGCCACATCATGGCTAGAAATAAGGACATCATGGAATAATATATAGTATGAAGGTGAAAAGTATGAGGATGACATTATAGTCTTCATAGTATAACTCCATCGCAACTTGGGGGTGAAGAATGTAAAAGTGATGAGTCCAGATGATGCCCCCAAGGTCTTCATTACAATTCCAAGAGTACGATACCAACCCACATGAATAGAAGTTTTGAGTTTGAAAATGGATGTAACTATCTAATTATTAGCCAACGATGAATATTGTTAACAAATGCGAAGGAGGCCACTAATGAGGAAGATGGATCCTAAGGTACCAAGTACAAGATAACATGTGTGAATGAATGAGTGGATGTTGAACACTCATAACATTGACCAAGAAGGATTAAAGAACAACCCTCTATTAGCCACAAGGAAACATGCCAATAATATCTGCAAGCCCTAATATACGATCTGGTTTCTAGACACACTTCTTAGATAATGAGTTGGAATTGATAGGAAGATGTCCATCGAAGGAGGGAATTGAAGTATCCCTCATAAATCAACATGGAACTTGAACTCATAGTGTTTGTAAGTTGGTAAAGATATATTGATCAACTACACTAATAATGGTTGACTAAAAAAAGAAATGAACAAGAAGACACAAAACTTAGTTGTAACTTCTCTTGAACAAATAGCATGACATATGATGACCTAGAAGCATGACACAATAGAATTATTGACACAGTGAAACCATGGCGGAGACATAGAAGCACTATCCATAATGATTGGAAGGATAACCAACGAGGAGGAGTCAAAATAACTCATGAAATATCTCTAAAGAAATATATAACTAAACTATACAACTAACACAAACAAGTGCTATGTTCAATGGCGACATGACTGACTACTATCATGAAATACAAATGAAAATAAGAAACATTTTCCAACCTTTTTTTGGTGTTATAAGTCTCTTTCATGGTTTAATGAGCATGAACAAGAGATGGAATAAGATCAAAAGTGTCCTTTTTTTTAATGTCATTTCCATAATTTTTTAATGAGTGTGAGAAAAGAGAAAAACTTAGGTTGGCAAGTATCTTTTTCAGAATATTTTGATGATCACGAAAAACAGTTAAAATGGGGCTCATTAGAGAGAATGAGTGGTGTCATGGAATGCAGTTATGTCCCATGATTATGGAATTGACCTATGTAGGTTAAAATGAAATATGGTACAAGAAAGGAAAGGCTACTTATCTCAATGATTCTCTCCAAATGGTATAAATCGAGGCCAAAAAGTTAAGAGAAACTACAAAGGTGGTAAGTGAGATTATAATGAACAACAATTGAGTAGGAAGGATAAGTGTGGTGGGAAATGGAAAGATTTTGAATATAATAAAGTACAAATCTAGGGGACCCATAAGGACATATCAAGAAAAGAGACAAGAAAGAGAAATGAGGCTCAATCATGGTATGCCTTTAAGGGTCCCTGGTCCGATGGGAAAGCACAACATCATGGAAACTAATAGATGAAGCGAGTGGTAATGTAGGGTGCCCATGGGGGAGGATTCTAATGCTAATGTGTTATGTGAAAATAAGAGTGGGTAATCTTAAATCATTTAGTATGAATTTATGGTGAAATTCAAGCAAATGAAGGTTACTAATGTGCGTGGTAGGGAAAAACCTATTGTTATTTGCAAGTGATTAAGTCATACCACAAGGTTCACATGATGTGATAATCATGAACCTTATTATTTAGAGAGAAAGAACCCAAGATCTTGGCAGAAAATATTAATAATCATTAGAAAATCCCAAAAAATAGCATGAAAATAAGTGACTGAGGGTTGGGCAGTAAAATGGGTGATTTTGATCCTTGTGATATGGATAAATAGGCGAAACCATTTTTGTGCCCAAATGCTATGTTGGTGATTCTAGAATATTCAAAGCATGATTTAGATTCTTATCTATTCTAGGTAAGAAACAATCCTTCCTTGTTCATTCTATTTGTTTCAGTTTTTCTTCTGTTGATTTTTGGTAATGGGGGAAACTAGGCAAAAATTATCACTGTGAATTCATGAAACCAATGTGGTTGCAGTTATGATTTGTTAGCCCTAATTTTTCTATTAGGGGATAATGGTCATGATCATGACTTTCAAAGACCAGTCACATTAGTGCCTACACTTAAATCACAACTGGTCACCCGGTTGATAAAAGGAGAAATGTAACCACACAATTTTCCTTGTAAATATCGTTGTCTAGAATTTAATTTGTAGATGGTGCCTTGCCATAATTTTTATGTTGTTTGTTATAGGTTAGGTTTCCATCACGAATGAGTGGGAGGAAAAGGAACATGATATGGAAAACATGGCTACTATGCATGATGATGCTATCATAGAGGTGTTATGGGAATGTGGGTTGTTGAAGTACTTTATGGTGCGTAATATGCGAGCACAACCAATGTTGCTACAGAGGTTGGTTAACATGTAGGTTCTTTTTCCATAAAATTCCGTGGAAATTCCACTGTCTAGTTTGTTATTAAAAATTATACTTAAAAATATGAAATCTACACTATGTGGATTATTTTTCCTTAGACTTCTGGATTTATTAAGTTATATTTTCAAGCATGCAATATATAAAATGTAGAAAATAGAGAATAGTAAAAGATATAATTACTCACAACCATAAGAACCCAAGGTATACCTTGGAAAACCCTTTTAGGAGAAAACCCACTAGGAAGGTGAGGCTTCTCTACTCTCCTTCACTGGATGGAAAATAGATGCAAGTACAAAGAAGTGAGGCATATGGCCCATGAGATACTAAAATTTAGAAATAATCTATGTTTTATCTCTCCCTATCCAATCTCACATACTCTACTCATCTATGGAACAAAATGAACTAAGAAATGATTGGAACCCATTTTCCTCCTAGTGGCCCAGTTATAACACAACTTGATAGCCTACTAGTGGTTAAGTTTGACTCCTTCAAATTGTAACTAGAGTTACAATATGGAATATTCTAGAGTCTTCTTCATCATTATCACATGGTTAGTCCCTTTTCCAAGAATAATGGGGGTTGACATTGCATCCTCTTGAATTATGGTGGTCAAAATAGGAAGGTCAACTTCTGAGTGGCATAACATTTGCATACAAACTTTGTTTGAGGCGGTTCTTGCTCTGTTGGAAAAGCATCTGTGTGTAGAATTGGGAAAACGGGTTTCAAAATTAAGTGGAAAAGTTTTTCCCTCCAAAAATTTCCTTTTAATACCTCATACGACTCCTAAAAGGTTTTAGGCCTCAATTCACAAAACTAGCACCTGTTGGTAAAAATGGTCCTATGAGTTGATTTCTCCACTTTTTCATGTTTGAAAGAATCAATATAGATGAAAAAATATAATAACCAATCTAAATTAGTTCCATAGGAACAATGTTTTGATTTGTGTGGCTATGTGCTAACATTAGAGGCTAAAGACATATTTTCTAACAGGTTTGGCTCTTTACGGGGTGATTCTCTTTGTTGGTAGGTGGTTGAGGGGGGAGGAGAGTTGATGGATGAGTAGGTCACTTGATATTTCCAATACGGGGCTAGATATATGAGCAAAAAGCTACCCATTTCATAGGTTGAGGACTTGACTCTTTGGAAACGACTATTTACAATTACTTAGGTAGCAAGTATTACAAGCATGTACTTATCCTCAAAGGGCCATAACCATTTGGCTCAGTAATGTTTGAACCTGACAATATTTGATTAGATCACAACCATGGTACTGAACATGGGGAATCAGTTAACCATGTGCAGGATAGGGAGGAAAAATAATTTAGGTATGTGTCAATTTTGGTGCCTTTTTCCTGTAAAGGGTACCAACAATGAGACCCTGAGTATTGACACCATTTACAAGAGTAAGCAAGCCATGTATGAGGTGGTAGACATATTTGATGATGTATTTGGACAATGTGGTGAAATTGCAAGATTTTTTTGTTGATTTATTCTCATGGTATGAGGAGAAGATAGTCATGATGGAGGACTATGCTTATGTTTGGACTGACTTCTAATGTGATCCAAAGTTATTTCCTCTTGAGGGGGATGACTAGAATGGTTGTAGTAAGACAATGAACTAGTGATGATTTATCTAGGCACACCAGGCCAGCAATAACATTATTAAATATGAATAACTTTATGGCCTTATCATCCTTTGTGAAAGTCAACATGGTTTCTTTGAACTTTGTAAACTTAGTAGTCAACAATTATAACGATTTACTTGTGATTATTAAAGGAAGTTGGATGACATGTCATAAAATCAACCCCTCATTTTGTGAAGGATACAATGCTAATTATAGGATATAAAGAAGTAGGGTGTGAACACATTTTCTTAGTAAATACTTGATCTAAATTGGATACTTGCCTAAAATATGTTGTAAAGCTATAATAAGCTTCTAATTATTTTTAATTTTATTTGGTCATTTTAGAAAAATGGGAAGGGGAAACAAACCAATGTGATCATGATCCAAAAGGTATCTCAGTAGAGTTGAAGGTTATAGTGAAGAAAGGGTGATGGGAGATGAAAAGAAAATCAGGAAAAATCTTGAAGGAGAAAAATAAAAGATTGAAAGGAAATCTACTTGAAGTTGATGGATGAAGGTGTCAAGAAGTCTATACACACAAGTGAAGGTTTCTTGAAGCCATGTTAGTTAGAATTTTAGGTCTAATAGTGAGTAACATTACATGAGATTTTCAATGTGCATAAATCTCACCATTGGTTATCAATTCTTAGAGAAGAATACAATGGTTCTAAGTTTTCGTATTTTGGTTTCTTACGCGTATTTCTCTCTTGTTTCTACACATAATTTATTTTACAATTATGTTGGAATTTTTTGTTGCGAAATAAAGAAACCTATGATCTGATAATGAATTGGGTTCATCACCTATTCTAATCATGGGATGAGAGTCCTCACATAACAATTGATTTGCTTTATATACACATTTTTCTCTTGGATAATTCCTTGATTGATCAAGGGAAATGCATGGGCTTGTTATGAACCTTTCATCTTAAAAATAATAAGAAACCAATAATTATAGACCTCTTCAATAATTACATACCTTAGTAATGGCTCGATTTCTCAACTACTTAGTCCTAGTTTCCAAGCTCATTTTTGGTTCTAGTATTATTTTCCCTTTTTCAGTAATCTATGGTAGAATAGTTTGTAGTGAGATCATTAGAGAAAGTTTGAGGTCTAAAATGGGCCTTCTAAGGAATATTATAAAATAATAGTAGAAATAATAAAATAATATTAGATTACCTCATAAAGTTTTGGAGGGGAAAAGAAAAAGCTATGTTTTCAACTCATATTTTCAACTTATCGTCGTATGATTTTACTCAAATTTCGAGCGGGAATACTCACTCAATACAAAATTTAATTTTCCATCCAAGGAGTACCCATGTTGCAGACTTTTGATGGACCCTACTACACGACAAATGTGAAATACAATAAAAAGCTTGATTGCACTCACGTTTCTTCATGTATTTCACATTATTCGTGAAGCACGTTCCATCGAAAGTGTGCAACATGGGTACTCCTTGGATGCAAAATTAAATTTTGCATCAAATTCTTTCTCCCACTCCATGTTGGGTGTGTGTTATAATCTTTCCACAACTAGCCCCACACGATGTACGCTACATTTGGTGCAGCTAGGGGGTGGTATCCCCCTTGCACGAGGTATAGGGAAACGCCGCAGGATTTTTTTTATGTGGACCCAATAATACTTGGGTGGACCAAAATATTGGGGGTGGACCCAAAGATGGTGGGAAGACCTACCCATGGTTTTGTACATGGGTTTTGCACATGTTTTTAGGCATGATGGTTTTCTTCCCATGGTATTTTATAGATCCTGTGAAGGGAACTATGGTTATGTTCTAATCTAGTGTTAGTGGATTCGGGTTTCTAAATGCTTTGGCATGTATATATATGTATTTTAACATTGAAAGAAATATAATGAAAAATCAATTGGGTAGTCCCAGTTTTGGGATCCAGGGGAAAATCTTTGTGTATATTTGTTTTATGTTCTTGCCATTATATATTTTTCTGTTTTATGAATTCGTTTGTAGGTAATTTTTGTATAGGGTTAAAACATACACTTGAAATTTAAGTAAAATCATAGGGATTTAAGTTGAAAATATGAGTTGAAAAAGTAGTGTTTTTATTTTTTTATTATTTTATCATTTTACCTTTTTAGTCCAAAAATAGTGAGTCATCCCCCATAGTTAGCATCATCATATTGAATCCTATTGGTTCTTATAAAGTTAATTTTTGTTGTACATTTTTTGTCTCGAGCCCCATTTTTTACTTCAAAATTTCTCTAATTCTTATCACTGATTACCTTGTTTAAGAAAGTAACATGGAAGATTCGATGTACATGTGAATATGGAGGCAAATCCAATTGTAATTCATACTTTAAATCCTATGCAACACCTTATAGCGCACACAACACCTTTATCCTAATTTATTGTCCTTTTGTTGCTTGAAAAACACCTATTTATAAGATTTTAGTCTCACACACACCTAACCCCCCATTTCAAATACCATCTCATTATGATGTCGATCTTCTTGTTGTTTCATCCTATTTTGTTCCATAACCAAGTTGTTCATCAACAAATTGAGAACATATTGTTGGTGATGGATGTGGCCCTCAATTACCTGAGCCTTTATGGTCCCTTTCAAGGGTGATGTGATGGATGGAGGATGATATCCATAAAGTGCCATAAATGGTGAAATTTTTGGTGAGGTATGGAAGGATTTTTCTACCACCATTATACCAAGGAAAACCATTTGACCCATTGTGTCTGTTTATCTGATGAAAAGCAATGTATATACATCATTCTAAACATTTACTCACAATATCAGTTTCCCATCAGATTGAGGATGGTAAGATGAGTTATGAACCAATTGAGTACCCAAACAAGAAAATAATGCAATCCAAAAATATCCAGTGAAAAGTGAATTTCATCACTTACAATAATCTTTTGTATTTCATGTATCTTTTACAAATTTTCCATGATTTCTTTTACCACTGTATTTTCTTTAAAAATATGATAAAGAGAGAAAAAGTGGCAATACTTTGTCATTAGATCTACCTCTACCATAAGAACACTCTTTCCTTCAGATTTGGGTAAACCTGTAATAAAATCCATTAAAAATTCTTCCCAAAGTTAGCTTGGTATGGCTAATGGTTGAAGGAGCCTAGGGCCTTAATTGTCTCTCCCATATTTTCTTGGTATGTCAAACATGTTGCCACAAAAAATTTCACATTTTCTTTAATACCTTTGAAAAATAAATTTTTTTATTGATGTTATGGTATGTCTCCAAGAACCTTGAATGTCCTCCTACACAAGAAGTGTGTAATTTCAAAAGGTCCTTTTATTTGAGTTGAGATTTCTTACATAAGTATAAGTGCTCTGTATACCATGCCAACTAACGTTTCCACATAAATTTTTCTATTGCATCGAGGTCCTCCTATGGTTATCAAATTACCTTGGATATCTTCTCATCTTGCTCCCATTCTATCCTTTCTTCTTCCACCCAGTCAAATTATGGAATGGAAATATAACATAGTCAACCACTTGTGTCTTCCCCTTTCCTTAAGACTGCATCTGCTACAATATTTTGTTTTCCATTTTTGTAGATAAATTTTCAATGTCATAACACAACATATTTGCGACCCATTTTTGTTGCTCTTCTAAAGATATTATTTTATCCAATAAGTACTTTAGACTATCCTGATCTATTTTTACTTTAAAGTTTCTTCCTATTAGGTATGGATGACATTTCTTAACTACATGTAGTATAGCCAACATTTATTTTTTATCGATGGTTTTAAGTAAGTTGTTTCCTTTAAGTTTCCTATTTTTAAAGGAAAATGGCCTTCCTTCTTGCATTAAAATTGAAACAATTCCATTTATTGAGGCATCACACTCCGCAATGAAGGTTTTTCTAAAGTCAGGTATCACCAGGATGAGAGTTTTACACATATCCTCTTTAATTTCTTTAAAATATTTGGTTGCATATTTATTCCAAGAAAATTCTCCCTTCTTGAATAATTTTGTTAGATGTTCTGTTATTTGACCATAATTATTTAAACTTGTAGTGATATCTTGACAATCCTAAGAATCGTTTAAGTTTCTTCAAGGTATTTTGAATTTTCCATTCCCTCATAACTTTGATTTTGTTAGGGTCCACCTTAACATCCTTATGTTATACGTTATGTCTCAGATATTCCATATCTTGAACCCCAAAGGAACACTTGGAAGGATTTTCATATAGTTTTTGCTCTTCCAATAGTGTTAAGGCTCCACCAACATGTTGTACATTCTCTTCCCAAGATTTGTTGTAGATTTTTATATCATCAAAAATACTAACAAAAATTTTCTAAGTAAGGGTTTGAAAATAGAATTCATCAAGCTTTGATAGGTTGAAGGTGTGTTCATAGTTCAAAGTGGCATAACCAAGAAATCATAATGACCTTCATGTGCTCTAAAGTATGTTTTGGGAATTTATTCTTACCTCATTATGATTTAATGATATCTAGAACAAAGATCCAACTTAGTAAATTAAATTTCTCCATGTAATTCATCCAATAATTCATCAATTACAAGAATGGGAAACATATCTTTGATTTTATTTTCCTTGAGCTATCTATAAGATGGAAACATATCACATGAATGATCCTTTTTTATAACCATCATCATTAGTCAAGAGAAATCACTCTAGCTTGGTTGAATGATGTCCACCTCTAACATTTCTTGAACCATACACTCAAACTCACTTTTCTATGTAGGTGGATACCTATAAGGTCTAATGTTAGGTGGAACACTTCCAAATTTAAAATGAATAACATGGTCATGATCTCACCCAGGTGGAAGACCCTTAGACATCTCTCTTAATACCTTAGAATGATTGTTGATAACCTTTTGAAGATCCATTAGAGTAGAGGATAAACATTTTTGAAGATATAATGAACAAAATTATACAATTACACGTTGGTGTCCCTTTTTTAGAGCTTATCACTTTGTTTTATTTCCCTTTGATACCTCTAATTACTTCAATTTTCTTTCCTCGTGAGAAAAATATTATGAAAATATCTTGAAAATCAATGGCCATCGTTCGCATTGAATCTAACCATTGGACCAATAATACAAATCAACACCACCCATTTGGATTGGAATCATGTAACAAACCAATAGATACACCCCCATATTTAGTTTATTATTATGGAACTTCCCTAAACAATTTATGGTACTTCCATCTACAATCATTACTTGAAATTATGGTGTTGGATATACAAATCAATTAAGAAGATTTTCCAATTTTTAGTTGATGAAATTATGGGTAATAATTGAATAAATCAACACTATTACCAGTTTTTTTGTGATATCTCCTTCTATCTTTAGGTTATGTGGAGTAGTGATGCTGGCCAATGCATGACAAGATATTGCTAGAGTAGTTTCTTCTAGCTCTAGATCTTGTGAGTTTTCCAATTCTTCACCTTATTCATCTTCACTGCCTATATAAAACAATTTACTCACTACACTTATGCCCCTTAGTATACTTGTTGTCACTATTGAAACACAATCCATTTTCTCTTCTTTCATCCATTTGTTGCGGTGAAAAACTTTATTGGTTTAGGAGAGGGAGCATGATTTTCTGTAAGTTATTAGTGACCAATTTTTTAGTGGCCATATTTTTACTTTCAAATTTCCTTCCCAAGCCAAAAGCATGCTCTAGAGAGAGATTTAGGTTCAAAGAGGTGCACCTTATGTTGCATGCTTTCCTTTAAAGTCACCATTAATAGGTCTAACAAATTATCTTGTAAAATCTTCGTTACTTTGAGACTCAACTTTTGAAATTTTTTTTATTTTTTTTTAATTTTTTTTAATTTTAATTTTAATTTTAATTATTTATTTTATTTATTATTATTATTTATTTATTTATTTATATTTATTTATATTTTAATTTTATTTTATTTTATTTTATTTTTTTATTTTATTTTATTTTTATTTTTTTATTTTTTATTTTTATTTTTTTATTTTTATTTTTATTTTTTTATTTTATTTTTTTTATTTTTATTTTTATTTTTTATTTTTATTTTATTTTTTATTTTATATTTTTTCCCTGAATTTGTCTACTCCTATATTGATACAAAAATATGGTTACAGAGAGGCAAAGCCCTCCAGAGTGCTAGCCCATAAGTTGGCATTCTTACAAAAATCACCTAAAAAACTGTCCATAAGACCAACATGATGACGTGTTTTGAGACTTGAGATCTCTGTAAACTGTAACTGAAGACTGGGACATATTAAAAAGAACAACACATTTGCTATCAAGACAGTGACCCATTGACAGATTGAACCAATATAATGGCCATGGAAACAAGAAAATGTCGCCCACACAGGGGAAACCGATGAGTCAAAAATTAAAAAGACCCTGATTCTGAGAACTAAAAACATGAAGTGACTATGACCCCTGAAGGGATAGAGCGACTTCTTTCTACAGTTGAACAAAAAAACCAGAAGGTGCGGACTTGTTCAGTCTTCATGCTATGTTGGAGGCGATTCTTCGACAATGCGACAACCGAATTGGTTTGGGTCTTCAAACTCAGAGGGTTGGCCCTCTTTACTTGATGGACCACCTTCAGGTGTGCTCGGACCAGCATGGATGATCGAATCTAGAGTGACAAAGCCGCCTTAAACCATTCTCTGAGTGGACGCATTCTGCGTAGATTCAATCTGATCTTCCATCCTCGATTCCAAAGGATCCTCTGGAATGACCGCCTCCGAACCCACAGAATCCTCATACAACTCTACAGTAATAGTCGCAATGAAGGTGGAATTGCCTGTAGTGCAGGGGATGCAGAAGCGAGCGGTATGAGCATTGGAATGGTAGGAGCGCACTTCGGTGAGGACCTGCCCGCGACCCCTACCACGACTGCTTCTAGTGATGGGGTATCTGTCAAAACAGAAATCCGAAGCTTCAGACGAAGGGTACGAGGTTGTGGAGGAGGGCTAGCAGGAGACTTGGCATCGGGAGCTGCCTCTTCTACAACTCAACCTTGAGCGCAGTCTTGGCATTTTTGTGAAAGCTGGAGGAACAGAGCAAACTGCCTTAGAGGGGACTGAGAGGGGGCAACTGGGGAGGATGCAGAGAGGATGGTTTGAAGCAGGAAAGCCCTTGTATAGAGACAGACCATACCCTGGACTGTCGTCCACTGTGCCGAACCAGCATAAGCACCAGGGAGGAGTGAATAACAAGCCGAGCATCATTATCAATATACAATGGAGTATGTTGCATTAATGCAGCATTCAAGTTGATGGTCTTCATCATTAAATCTAAATTCATGCGATGTCGGCTGGCGTTTGTGATGAGCCACGCGCCCACCTCTCTCGCCGCCAACGCACTGCTCTCGGAATTATGCACCCGCATCCGGGGGTGATAAATCCTGTTGCACTAGAGAAGTACATTCTTGATTGAGTTGTGCATCATTTGAGTTTCTTAAAGGGCCTAAGAAAAATGGGAGCTACTGATTGACTCCCTGATTAGCCAATCTATCTGCTACCTTGTTGGCTGATCGCCGAATATGTTTGAAGGTAATGCTCCTGGAAGTTCTGAGCCATTCCTCAATTTGTTCCAATCTGTTAAGAAGCTGCCAACTCAAGGCTATCTTTGCTGCTATGGTGCCTAAGTGAATTATTATGGCTACTGCTATTAATATTTGAGAATTCCCTTCTACCTCAAGAGGGAAAAAGTTTTCCTTTTCTGCTATACACAGGCCTTTCCATAAACCTTCAAGTTCTGCAACATTGTTGGTGTCTTTGCCAATTGACCCATGATATATGTGCAGTATTGAACCCACTGTGTTTCTAAAGACTCTGCCATAGCCAGCTGACCCAGGGTTACCCTTAGCAGCCCCATCGAAGTTCAATTTGTAAGAGTGGGAAGTCGGGGGAGACCAATTGAGGGGAGAAGCAGTGCTGATAGGGAGACTAGACTTGACTTGAGCTAAAAAAGTAAGGTCCAAATTCCAATCTCTCAAGATGAGGCGTTCCTGAGGCAATTTTGGCAGGTCCGAGTCTTTCCATTATCTTAGAGCAAGAGTTTCTTGCAGATTTTGTTTGAGTAGGAGCCATAGTGTGTCAATAGGCTTGCTAATATTGTTGAAGATTCTATTATTTCTCTCCTTCCATAGAATCCAATAGACAAAGCTCAGAATGAGGCTCCAAAGGGAGTTGAGAAGAAGGCTTTGGAAAGGATGCCTAGGTCAGTTTCTAATAGTGTCTGTGATGTCTCCCACCCGTCTGCCTGTTGTTTTATTGAATTGACCAATTCTCTCCCAAAACTGTGCTACAAGTGGGCAAGTGTCTAGAAGATGCAGGATGGTTTCTGAATTGAGGTTGTAATTGGGACATCTGGATGGTCCATTAAATCCCCACCTTTGAAGTTTATCCCAAGTGAGGATTCGCTACTTTCTCAAAAGCCATAGAAAAGTGCAAACCTTAGGCCATAAATTAGGTTGCCAAATCTGAGCCCAGATTTGATCCTTTACTGTTTGCATGGGTTGATAGAGGAGTTGATATGATTCCTTGGTAGCGAACATGCCTTTTGGAGTGTGTCCCCATCGCAATTTGTCCTTTTGATCAGAGTGTTTAATTTTTCTGAGTTTTAGCTCCTAATCGATCTCTTCATATGTTTCCCCCTGCCAATTGGCTTGCCAGGTACTGGCTGATCTCCAGAGTTAAAAATCTTGAGGGGATTGCTGCTGCCAAAACTGATGCACATGGATTTGATTAATTTGTTGCATAGAAGCTTGCCAGTTGGGTTTGTAGAAGAGAGAGGCTAGTTTTGGGAGTGTTGCCAAGAGTCCTCCCAGAATCTAGTTGTAGTGCCCGAATGGATCTCCCAAAAACTATGCGCTTAAATAAAGGCACTATGTTGCTTTGCGACATTCCAGATCAACGAGCCAGGAGTTGTTGTGCTGATTCTGATGAGATCGTCCCACTAACTGCTTGGCGCATATTTGGCCTGCTAGAGACGTGCCCAAGGAATGTGTTGTTTGGAAATCCAGTTCCACCATAATCGAGCTCCCATTGTATTATTGCTGTGAAGGGGATCCCTCAGGCCTAGCCCACCAACTGATCTTGGTAGACAGACTTCCGTCCATTTGACAAGAGCCCATTTCCTGTTGAGTCCTGCGGACCCCCAAAGAAAGTTTCTTTGAAGATTGCGGATATTCTTGAGAACCCATTTAGGAGCTGCCAATATAGAAAAAAGATAAAGGGGCATAGCTTGGAGAACTGATTTGATGAGGATGAGCCTACCAGCTATGTTGAGCGAGTGGAAGGTCCAAGAAGAGACTCTAGTTTCTAGCTTGTCAATGAGGTTCCTCCAGGAGGCGTGCTTGATAGTGGAGTCCAACAAAGGATCTCCCAAATATTTCGAAGGAAGCACGACTATCGGGAAGCCTAGAATCCTGGTGATGTTCCTCTGGGTCAAGGTAGGAGTGTTGAAGAAGAAGAGCTGGGACTTGGAGGCATTTATGGATGTTCCTGAGGCTTCAGAGAAGAGATTAAGAAAGGCTTTGAAGTCTAAGGCCTCTTGTGTAGACAGGTGGCCAAAAAGCATAGTGTCGTCGACAAACTGTTGATGGGAAACATGGGGAAGACTATGAAGAGAAATTCCCTTTAGGGAATGGGAGGTGATGGCAGAATGAAGGAGGCGACTAAGGCCTTTGGCCATGAGAACAAAGAGGAAAGGGGAAAGGGAGTCACCTTGTCGAATGCCTCGGGTTGGGCGAAAGGGTGCAGAAGGTGAGCCATTAAGTAGGATGGAGAAGCTAGGTGAAGAGATGAGGTTCATGATCCATCGAGACCAAGTAGCGCTGAAGCCAAATGCTAGTAACATTTGATGTATATAGTTCCAGCTAAGTTTATCGAAGGCTTTGGAAAGGTCTAGCTTGAGAATCATACCTGGATTTTTTAATAGCTTGAGAGAGTGGATCACTTCATTTGAGAGAATGATGACATCCATTATTTGGCGCCCTACAACATATCCGGTTTGCTCTGGCAAAATGAGGAGAGGGAGAAGAGGTTTAAGCCTGTTCGCCAAGACTTTGGATATTATCTTGTAGATGACATTACAAAGTGCTATGGGCCTGAATTTTTCAGGCGTGTTGGGTTCATCCACTTTAGGAATGAGCGCTATGAAGATAGAATTTAGAGAAGGAAGGATCCAGTGCATCGATCTTGACTCTTCCACTATCTCCCAAACCTTTGTGTTTATTAGCTCCCAGAACGCATAAGAAGTTGGCTATGAAGCCATCGGGTCCAGGTGCTTTTCCATCCTTAAGTTGGGCCATGGCATCCTCCACTTCCTGTTTGGAGATGGGCTGGAGCAACATTTTGTTGTGATCCTTCGTTACTAGTTTAGGGATGTGCTGTGTGAGTGATCGAATGGCCTGATCCTTGCATCCCGTCGGCTCCCGAAGAATCTCCTGAAAGTCCTCTTTGAATTCCTATTCCATTTCTTCATGCACCTCTAATCTCTCCCCTTGTCGATTATTTATGAAGGCGATGTTATTGTGCATTCTTCTTTGAATGGTGGATCTATGAATTTTTTTTGTATTTTTCTCCCCCTCCTTTAGCCATCTTATTCTAGATTTTTGTCACCACATGATTTCTTCTTGCTGCCTTCGTGCTTCGATCTTGGTTATGAGGGTTTGCTCCTGTTGCGCATATTCATATTTTCTTCCCTCCAAGATAATTCTCTGTTGTAGTGAGTTCATTTGCTGCTCCAGCTCTTTCCAATGTTCAAAGATGTTACCAAATTGATTCCGATTCCATGATTTGAGAGCTTGTTTGAGATGTTTTAGTTTTTGTTGGAACTAGAACATCTTGGCTCTTGCTGGAGGATTGAAGGATTTCCAAGCCTCGTTAACTACTTCTTTGAAGTTTGGATGGGAGAACCAAAAGGCCTCAAAGCGGAAAGGTCTGTTGCACTTTGAGCCCGGACGCAACCACTGAAGCAGTATGGGCCAATGATCAGAGCCCACATGGCGCATGATGGAGGCATGAAAGTCCCCACCCAGATGTATGGCGTTATCTGATAGAAGGAAGCGGTCCAACCTGGAAGCTATGTGCTGTGGTCCCCTTCTTTTATTGGTCCAAGTATACATGCCATTGGAAGTCTGAAGATCCATTAACTGATTACTGTTGATGAAGTCTTTGAAGCCAATGCTGTCACCTTCTAGCTTCGATTTGCCTCCAGATTTTTCCTCCAAAGCTGTGATCATATTAAAGTCACCGCCACCAATCCAAAGGGGAAATCACCTATTTGAATTGAGAGCTGTGAGTGTGTCTAGTAGATCCATCTTTTTTTGTGAGTCTTGTGGAAAATATACATTCAAGAGATGGCCATGGATGCTGGTCCCAATTAGATGAAAGGTTGATTGAATGAAGAAGTGAGAGGCATGAAAGTCTTGAAGGGAGAGTACCCGCGGGTTCCACAAGATTTCCAGCCCTCCAGAAGCGCCAGAAGCATCCACTGAGACTGAGCGGCATCCTGACCAAAATTTATTTAGAATCTTTTCCAGTATTGTGCTATTTCCTTTTGTCACTTGCAGAAAGACAATTGAAGGCTTTTCTTGTTGGATCATATTTTTTAACATTCTGTGTTTTGTGGGGCTATTAAACCCTCTCATGTTCCATGAGATGAGCTTCATGAGGAACCGTGGGGGAGAGATTTGAAGAACCTGGTCAGCTTGGGGAATCTTCCTAAATCCACCATCATTTCTCCGATGATGATTGTCCTTTGCAGATCCATTTTGCACCCTCGTTTCTTCGTGTCTTTCAAGATTTTCCTTCCATCCCAAGGACTGAATGCCTGAATACCTAAACATTTGTTATGCTATGCTCTGGCTAGAACTACTTCAAACCTTTCGATTTCCCCTTGGTGTATTGTATTAAATTCTTTCTGTCTGCATGCTTTTTCCAGTTGGAGAATGTCTAGACCTTCCAGATCTACGCTTTCTGGTTCCTCATCCATATGGATCAGGGTATTCTATTCTTCCTCACTTGCGTGTTGATGAGAGCTAAGATATGGCGTTGCATCGATTTCCATTGTGGAGGACTTATGGGCGGTCTCTGGATCCATTTTCTCAGAGGAGGTAGTGGCGGGAAAGCTGGTAAGAGTGGAGGCTGATTTCAGAACTGCTGATTGAGGGGGCTGGGAGGTTGAGAAAGGAGAGGGATCTGCAGTAGGGATTTCAGGGTGATCCTCCGTAGTCTTTTGAGAGGTCAGAATTTCATATATGTTCTGGGTTTTAGGATTTTTGGAGGGACCTGGAGTTGTTGGGGTTTTCTTGGCATGCCTTCTGTGACGAGGGACCTTTGTAAAGCCCTCAGAGTCTTGGCTTGTCTCATTAACTGGGTCCTTGGTCTGGAGACTCAGATGGCAGTCCCTAAAAAGATTGCCATGTTCATGGCACTTCCTGCAACGAAAAGGAATATGCTCGTAGTCTAGTGTTTGGATCCATTCAAAGTCATCATGAAACAGACTTACCGAGTCCGTGAGCACTTTAGTCAAATGCATGTGTACACAGATCCTAGCATAAGAGGTGTATCTCTGAGTTTTGGTTTCCTCAGCAACTTTGATGAATACCCCCAGGCTGTTGCCTATGTCCTTTAAGGTTTCCTCCCTCCAGCATTCTAGTGGAAGAGAGTACATGCGTATCCATACTGGAGCCCAGCTGAAATCTTCTTTGTCTAGGTTGAACCTTTCTTTCCAGTCACGAAGGTAAAGGGATGAAGAGTTGAAGAAGTACGAACCTCCCTCGAAGATGCGATGTTTGTCTTCCATGCAGTTGAAAGTGGCAGTGAAGAAGCCTTTGGGGCCAAGGTGCAGAGTAACTTGTCCTCTAGGCTTCCATTTGGAAGCTATCCATCCATGCAAGGCCTTTTCAGCTGGCCAAAATCCGAGGAACTTTCCTATGAGTGCATGATCCCTCATATATTGGATTTCGCTGTTGATTCTATGACTGGGGAGTTCTACTTTTATTCTCTCTGCAGTGTTCGGAATGCAAGTTGCAGAAGATGTCTTTGGCTATGATGTTGAACTCTTTTGGTCATTGCCTTTATCATTTGCAACCACAGAACCTGCAACAGGGTCCCCAGTAGTCGCAATGGCAGGTTCATTGTCCTAGTCGGTCCGAGGGAGGGCGCTTGGATTGATTAGAGGGGTTGCACGTTCTATCTTGTCAGAAGAGGGACTGATGGATGAGGAGGGGGGGGGGGGTTGAGCCCGCCCCTCCAAAGGGTGATTCCATGGTAAAGAATTCAGCCGAAATGTCGTATCAGGATCGCCAATAGCCAGAGAGGTAAAGAGAAAGGGTTAGTGCTTGAACCCTTTCTCGAGCAGCATCCATTGAGCCCTAGCGTGAGTTGTAGAGCTCAAAAGGTAGTGGGCTTGGCCCGGTTTAGACTAACTACTCGCACGATGAGCTACGACCTTGCTCAGGATCGAACACAAGACCGGTCTGTCATGATGAGGCCAACTTTACCACTACGCCGCCTCCACGACCTTAACTTTTGGAATTGTTGAATGTGCTTTATAACTAGACATTTTTTTAGAAGATTTACTAATTGAGTAAAAAAAAAATTCTGTTAATATCCCCATAATGTGTTATCAATTCCTTGGACCAAGATATACTAGAAAAATTGACCTAGATATGAAAAAATCATTTTTCCTTTCACAAAGCCATTAGTTAAATTGTAGTGAGAAAATGCTTCATTTGACTTGTGCCTTAGTCAAATGGAAAAAATAGAATTTCCACATCAACAAGGTGACTTGAGTAGCAGCTAGCAGGAGTGACATGGCCAAGTCACTTAGTTAAGTCAATGAATTCAAGTTTGTGGACAAGAAGTAGAGTTTTTCATGAGATGATTGCTAAGATCAAGCAATCTACTGCAGTTATAGTAAGTGAAAATCAGTTATCTCAGCTTTAGTCATGAATAGAGTTAGTAGGAGTTCAATTGAGTAGTTGTAACTATTGTTAACTCACTGATCTCTTAGTTAAATAGTCAATTTACTAAAAAATGGCCCTGGTCATGCATGGAATTTAAATTTCCTATTTGAGTGGAGGAAAAAGGCATTAATGTAATCATTATTGTATACTATTGAGTATACAATGTTTGTATGTACCAGGTGAGGCTTTTCTCTTGGGAATTGCACAAGAAAATATGAGATTTCACTATTCTTTAGGAGCTAATTTGCTAAAGAATTGCGTATGGAAATAGGAGGAGCAGGAGGCCTAGATTTGGCTAAGTATTTTCCAGAGTAGGCTCAGGAGGTAGAGATCAGTATTGTAGTGCAAGTTAAGCTTCAAGGATTGAAGTTTTCATTGTAATAGATCTTAATTCTCATATGATATAATACAAACAAAGGAGGGGATTTTCCTAGTTGGGTTAACTAGTAAAAATATTGTGTTCATTGTGATTGAATGATTGCATATGTTTCTATTATATGTTTTACTTTCCGTAGATCGAGTAGAAGAAATTTGTGTCTATTGTTTTTAGTGTGAATTCATTAGTAGCTACAAATTTTGAGTTATTTCTATATACCATACATGTTAGTCTTGTTCTAAGAACATGTGTCTAATATTTATATTTTGTAAGGATTCCACTTGATTTAATTAAAGTCTTCCTCCATTTGAAATATCCATGTTATAAAATCATTACCATCAAAATTCCTCATATCGATCTTTGGAATATAGTAGTTCCTTGGTGCCGACTTGAAGCCCTCATGATATGGATATTGGATTGAAAATTCATGATTATGGTTCTGTGATTCAACATTTGTGCTCTCCAATTGTGATAACATACTTCCCACATGAGATTGAGTCTCAACACCATGCTTCTCCTTATTTTCATGATTTCATTAGATATGATCCCTTTTAAAGAGATCTTTTAATATAATGTTTTGTAATTCTTTTATTTATTCTCTGATTGATTTTTATATATCTTCCATGGCATTTTTTCATTTATTCCTTATTTTCATTAATCTTATTTTCCAGTTCATCCATAATTTCCCTTTTAAGGTTTTCATGGAAATCTAATAAATCCACCTTTTGCAACATATAACCATCAATTTCATTGACTTTCTTCTCTGATTGGAAGAACCTAAATTCTTAGTCATCACTTTATTCGTAAGTCCTAGATAAGTCTTCAAGGGGTTTAATTGGCATAGTATAGTTTGGATATTTCTTTGGATCCATGTGAGAAAATAACAATAGTACTCCTCTTTATCACAATTTTAGTCACCAAACAAAAAATGGATCATCTAATGAAAAGATAGTCTAACATACCCACTTACCACCTATATCCCACACCAAGGGTATAAGGAGGTAGTTACTATGATGACCTAACCTCTAGGGTCCTATTATGGAAATCAAGTCTAAATTTTTAGACTTTTTTCAAACTCCTCAAAACCAAAAAAATGCATCACCATTGCATTCATTAGTAAAGACCTTTCCAGTGACATAAATTTTACCTTAATCTAACCATCAGATAAAAAATTATGGTAATTTAAAGTATCGACCAATAACCTCTTACCATGTCATCGTGACCCATCACATGGGTCTCTAGGGTTCCACATATAATTATGTCAACAATTTCCATCATGGTCCATGCCACATCATTATTCATGAACCCCTTGTTCCCCAGTGTGCGATGTATGTATTAAATATAATAATAAATGAAAATGACTCCTCGGTTAATATGTGTGTGTGTGTGTAGGTGTAATAATAATATGTGTGAAACCCATTTTGGGAGACACGACACATGACGGCCACAACCAAGAAAGGTCAACCTTGCCACATAACCTTGGGATTAAATCTCGGGTGTTCCTTTTGTGCTTCCATTCATAACCTTCGGGGTTTAGGGAAAGCAGGACATAACCCTTCCCACTATCATCTAATAGAAACAATTCCCATCCCAAGACATAAATCCCAAGCCTTTCCTCCTACACCCCCTTTTAAAATGACAGGATGTTGTCACATCCAAAAAATTCTAGGATGACATCACACTGACATCTCCCACTCAAAGCATTGGGGTGATGTCATGCTGATGTTACTCCCCCTAGCCATAAAATCCCAAAAGCATTGCACTGAGCCCCCTTCAAAGTTGTTAGGGTGACATTAACATTAGGATGATGTCATGCTGACACCACACGCTCTATGTGGTTTCCTTTGGGAGTGCCACATGACACTCCTTTATAGGAAACTTGGCCCCACCAAAACTCTATTTATGAGTGCCATGTGTCATTCCACCATGGCACCACATCACCCTCAGAACATGTCATCTACCATCATAGGATGGGTCCCACTAGGAGGTACTGACCCTTGCAAAATAAGTTTTCCCATTATAATATAATTTTGGTGAATTTGGTGTTTATGCCTCCAAAACCCTTTTTCCCTAGAAAAAACTCTAAGTGTTCAACGGGAAAGCCTCAAGGTCCATCCAAAAACTCTTGTGGCCTCTAGCTTTTATGACCTAGATTAAATGTGGGATCCCCCCCTCCTCGTGACATCACAAGGGGGGTATCGAAACTACAGTTCCATCTTCTAGTTCCCTAGTGATGGATCAATAATGGACATTCTCTAATACAAATCAAAGGCTCACATTAAAATGAGAACCCCCCTCCCCCCTCATGATGTCACAAGAGGGGGGAGGGGGGTTCTCGTAGTTACAGTTCCACCCATAAGGTTCCACCACAGTCTCACGAAACTTTGCATATATTAAAACATATAATTCCATTTATTGTTAAATGACATTGTTTCCACTCTCGGTGATTGTTTATGGCACCTTCCCATGTATGTGTGTATCGAGGCTCGAAGCCTATCCCTCTTAGATCTTAAAGGTTCACAGTCCATGTAATAACATTTATATATAAATTGTAGGTTTTAACCCCATATAGAAATTACCTGCATACGAATTCTAAAACACAAAAAATAAACAATGCGAGACCATAACACATAAAACACATATACACAGAGATTTCCCATGGATCCAAAAATCGAGACTACCAGCTTGATTTTTGATTATGTTCCTTTCAATGTTATAACACATATTTATACATGCCGAAGCATCCAATACCATGGACTGAAAACCATCATGTCTAATACCATGGACCGAAAACCATCGCGTCCAAAAACATGTGCAAAAATCATGCACAAAACCATAGGTGGGTCCGCCCAACCTAACATAGGGTCCAAAACCAAAATTTTTCGGGGCGCTGCCCTAGACCCCATAAAGTGGGGTTACGGGTACACCTCAAATCCCCTGTGACCCCCCCGCTACACAATCAGTGGAACAAAGGCGGGCTCTGCCCCCCCTCTAACCCCCCGATTAACTACGTGGGTTAGTCGTGGAAATAATATAACACAACCCAAAATTCTCCCACTTGTTGTTTTCTTTCCATAGGGGGCCACAAGAGAGCTTAGTCATTTTTCCAGCCTTGAAATGCCCATTGTCTCTCTACACCAACAGAACTTCTCAGAGCTCACAGATTTTGTCAATGCATCTGTAGTATTCTTCAAAGTGTCCACCTTTACTAGCAACACCTTTTTGTCTTCTATCATATCCCTCACAAAGTGATACTAAACATCAATGTGCTTTGTCTTTGAATGATATGCGGGTTCTTTGCTAAGAAAATTGCACTTTGGCTGTCACAGTCTATCCTTATAGCTCCCTGTACTAACCCCATACTTGAACACAATCTCTGCAACCAAACTGCTTCCTTGCTTGCATGAGTGGCTGCCATGTATTCTGCCTCTGTAGTTGATAGTGCCACTACAGATTGTTTCTTACTCATCCAACTGACTGCACCTCCAAATAGGTTAAACACATACCCACTTGTAGATCTTCTTTGATATCTCGAGCCCAGTCTGCATCAACAAAGCCATGAATATCCAACACTTTGTCCAATCCTGGTCTTCCTTGGTAGCACAAACCATAATCACTAGTGCCACGCAATACCTGAAAACCCGCTTCACTGTTGTCCAGTGCTCCTTCCCTGGTTTTGACATAAACCTACTCAATACTCCCACTGCATGTGCAATGTTTGGTCTAGTACAGACCATTGCATACATCAAGCTATTGACTACACTTGCATATGGAACATAGGACATGTCCTCTTCCTCTTCTTGTGTCTTGGGACACTATTCAGCAGATAACCTCACACCTACAGGAATAGGAACCTTCACCAGTTTACTATCCTGCATATTAAACCTCTGCAATATTGTCTCGACATACTTCCTCTGGTTTAACCAGAGCTTCCTCTTTGCCCGATCTCTTTTAATTTCCATGCCCAAAATATAGTTTGCAGCACCGAGATCTTTCATGTCGAATTTGGAGGACAATTGGGTCTTCAAATCCTGGATAATTTCTTTGTCATTTCCAAGCAACAACATATCATCCACATATAAGACCAGATAAATAAAATGGTCACCAATTAATTTAAAATACACACAGTGATCTGCTTTGCTTCTGGTGAAGCCAAGTCCCCGTATAAAAGTATCAAATTTCTAATACCACATCCTTGGTGGTTGTTTTAACCCATACAGAGACTTCTTTAACTTGCATACTAGTTCTTTCTTACCCCTCACTGCAAAGCCTTTAGGTTGATTCATGTAGATATCCTCTTCCAGATCCAGGTGAAGAAATGTTGTCTTCACATCCATCTGTTTTACCTCAAACTCAAAACAGCAACAATAGATAAAAGTAACCTAATAGAAGCTACCTTGGCAACATGATAAAGAATATTACCAAAATCAATTATCGGCACCTGGGAATAACCTTTTTCTACCAACCGAGCTTTGTATTTCTCCACCTTTCCTTCTACATTTGTCTTCTTCTTGAACACCCATTTGCTGCCAATGGGATTTCTTCTAGTCCACAACTCCACCAGATCCAAAACCTCATTTTTGTGCAAAGATGCCATTTCATCAACCATGGCCTCTTTCAAGAGTTTTCCATCCTCTAAATCTATTGCTTTCTTCACAGTTCTGGGATCATCGTCAGTAATAGATAAAGCAAAATTTGAACAGAAAGCAAATGGACTATACCTTTCTAGCTGCCTTCTTTCTCGAACTGATCTTCTCACACTCGGAGTTTGTGGCTCTTCATCTTCTGATTCCTCGTCTGCTGTAGAGTTTGATTCTTCCTCCTTAAGCTCAAACTCTATCTTCTCAAGTTCCTTTGGTTGGATTTCATGTTTAATAACATCTTTTAGCTCTCTGAACACTACATCTTGGATATACACAACTTTCTGTGTGACTGGGTTCCAAAGCTTATAACCCTTTAAACCATCCTTATACCCCATAAAGATACACTTTTCAGATTTACTATCCAACTTGGTTCGTTTCTCCTTTTGAAGATGTACATGTGCATCACATCCAAATACCCTTAGATGTGAAAGAGAGGGTTTCTTGCCAGTCCATACTTCTTGTGGAGTCTTATCCTCTAACGCTGATGAAGGTGATTTGTTGACCAGGTAACATGTTGTCTCCACCGCCTTTGCCCAGAATTCCTGTCCTAACCAGGCACCACTGAGGGTGCTTCTTTCCCTTTCCATTAACATCTTGTTAATTCTGTCTGCAACTCCATTTTGCTTAGGTGTATATGGAATAGTCTTTTTCTGTGCTATACCACACTTCTTACAGAATTCTTCAAATTCCTTACTGCAAAAATCTCCACCATTATCTATCCTCAACACCTTTATCTTCTTCTCTATTTGGTTTTCCACCAGAGCCTTAAATTCTTTAAACTTGTCAAAGGCTTCAGATTTCTTCTTAAGGAAATATATCCATGTATTCCTTGAGAATTCATCTATAAATGATACATAGTACATAGACTTACCCGGTGATGGAACCTTCATAGGTCCAAACACATCACAGTGCACAATTTCTAATATCTGTTTCACCATCTTACTACCAGAGGGGAAACTCACTTGATTCTGCTTCCCATATACACAATTTTCACAGAAATCAAAATCCATAGAGTTATTACTCATACCTCCTACCATACCTTTACCATGAAGTATTCGAAGACCCTTCTCTCTAATATGTCCAAGCCTTTGATGCCACAACATGGTCTTCTCTCTAGATACCACTAGATTTTCTGCTCCACTTTCAGGAACCACAGAACTGTTGTGCCCATCAATAACAGTGTTACCTTGTAGCTTGTACAGAGTTCCAATTCGAACTCTTTGCATCAATACCAGTGCTCCCTGAACCATTTTGAAAGTATCCTTCTCAAACACTGTTTTTACACCTGCATCATCCAGCTTGCTTACAGAAATCAAAGTTCTGGCCAATGCAGGAATATGCAGAACACCTGGAAGTGTTCTAACCCTTCCACCTCGCAACTTCATGTTTTCTTTTCCACGACCAATGATTCTAGCCTTCCTATCAACCCCTAAGAAGACATCACCACCATCGTATTTATCATACTCGCAGAACCACTATCTATGGGGAGTGAAGTGAAAGGATGCACTTGAGTCAATCAACCATGCCTAATTATCTACATGTGTACTTGAAGAAGCCAAGTACACATCTCCACCTTAATCTGAGGTGGTTTTTACCTCTATAGAAGGAGCATCATCAGATCCCTTTCCTTTATCAAGAGCTTTAGATTTACAGTTCCTTTTGTAGTGCCCTTCCTTTCCGCATTTCCAGCACACCACCTTTACAGGTTTTCCTGGAGATTTAGATCTCCCTCTAGATTTAGATCTCCCACTCGATGACTTATTTTTGTTTATGTTCTAGGACTGTCCTCGTACAGACAAGGCATCACCATTCTGGCTCTCCATATTTTTCCGTCTCATCCCCTCCATCAGCAAGGATGAGACTATTTCATCAAACTGCAAGGCAGTTGCATTGCTACCTATTGCAATAACCAGACTATCCCACAAATCTGGTACAAAACACAACAAACTGATGCACTTATCTTCATCTAAAAATTTAATATCAACAGATGCTAACTGACTTATGACAGTATTAAATGCATTCAAATGCTCTGTCACTGAGTCTCCATCTTTCATCCTCAGGTTATATAGCTTTTTATGCAGGAACAGTTTATTCACCAAAGACTTAGATTGGTACAAAGTCCCTAACTTGTCCCACAAAGCCTTCGTCGTAGCCTTCCCTGATACATTCATCAATACTGAATCTGAGACACACAATCATATTGTGCTCTTTGCCTTCCGATCCAACTTCTTCCATTCTTCATCGGACACTCCCGTTGGTTTAGTACTTGGATCTACCATGATCCGCTGATCTTTATTCATCAACAGATCCTCCATCTTGAGTTTCCACAAGTCAAAACTCCAACCATTAAATTTCTCGATCTCTATCTTTCCACTGCTGGCCATCTTCTTTTACCACTAGAATCGATCTCGCAAATATCCCACTAAACAGGGTCTACCACAGGCCTGAGAAAAACCCCTCGGCAACAAAGTCATCCCCTTGAATCCAAAACTGCTTCGATACCAAATGTAGGTTTTAACTCCGTACAGAAATTACCTGCATACGAATTCTAAAACACAGAAAATAAACAATGCAAGAGCATAACACATAAAACGCATATATGCAGAGATTTCCCCTGGATCCTAAAATTGGGACTACCATCTTGATTTTTCATTATGTTCCTTTAAATGTTATAATACATATTTATACATGCCGAAGAATCTAATACCATGGACCGAAAACCATCGTGTCTAAAAACATGTGTGAAAATCATGCGCAAAACCATAGGTGGGTCCGCCCAACCTAATATAGGGTCCAAAACCAAAATTTTCTGGGGCATTGCCTCGGACCCCATAAAGTGGGGTTACGAGTACACCTCAAACCCCCTATGAAACCCCCCCCCCCCCCCCCCCGCTGCTACACAATCGGCGCAACAAAGGGGGGCTCCGGCCCCCCTCTAACCCCTCAGTTAACTACGTGCGCTAGTCATGGAAAGAATATAACACAACTCAACATAAATATATATGTAAAGCTTCATAGAGCTATTTGTCTTGAGCTTATAAGGCTTCGACTTGGCCTTAGAAATACAAGTATGTATTGTGTGTGTGTGTATACATATACATACATACATACAATGCTGCCTCTCATGAGCTTACGAGGCCTTGACGTAGCTCAAATTGTACACACACACACATATATATTCCAAAGAAAAAAATGTAATTCTATTATTGAAAATGACATTTCATTTGCATGTGCTTACAACCCTCATAGCATTTTAGCTATTTATGATCATATATCAAAACTTTCTAGCTAAAACAACAAGTTAGAAGACCCCAAAAAACAAACAATTTTCCTTTATACATAGTTCAAATAAACTACTAGCAATGATTCCCAATTGAGAAGACATAGCTATAGATATAAGTACTGATGCTAAGGCATAAAACAAAATTTTCATCACATATGACTAATAAAAATTGACATAGCTGTCGACATTTATGCAAAATATTCAAAAGCATGCCTACATAGATCTATCCATATCAGAAAACATCGCTCAAAAAACTTCACCTCAACATTAATCCATAATCCCTTAATGAAGGGTCTATGTAAATACTTAGATGTGTGATCCAGGTGGATATTGGTGGCCACCCTCCTATTCCACTTCCCCCCCACCACTGGCTCTTTTAGTTTTCAGTTTCCTTGATTGTATCACAATTTACTATTTTTGGCAAACTTTCAGGTCCTAAACTTCCGGAGCCATTTTGAGGCCCTAAATGACACTTTTTGGAAAAAATGGTGCAAACATAACACTTTGATTTATGTTTTCCTTGAAAAAATTGTAGTCCTCGGATATATATTTATAACGAGGTATTATGCGTGTCAAACGAGGATCATATGCCAAAGTTACGACCCCTGGAAGTTGATGTACCAATTTACCCAAACGAGGCCCATAGTTTTGGGGTTTATTCTCCTAGGGTTAGGTTTTTGGATGTTTAGGTTTTTCCATTATTTCTCAATAATAAATAGGCTTTCGAGCTTCATTGTAACACAATTCAGAGGCATGTGGCTGCCACATATCTTCGCAGGGATAATCTATCATAGCCCGAGATCATTTATTTCCATTCTATTTGTAGTTTTATTTCAGTATTTGATATTAATGAAATGAAGTGTTACTTATGTTGCATCTATGTATTTATGGTTATATCTATAATTTTTTTCATTCCTATTTAAGTTCGTATTAGTGGTATTAGAGTGGTTTTCTCTTTCTCATTTTTTCTTTGCATGTCCCCAACAAGGTCGGGATATAAGGAGTTAGGGCTCTAATTGGTCAAATATTTTCAAGACCAACCTTACAAAACTTAAAGAACTCCCATGGCAGAAGTGAAGCCCTCGAGCGATAAAGGAACGTGATGATGGACAAATTTTCCCAGATCCTTCAGTGACTACCCAAAGGCGATGCATTTCCTTCCATCAGCGACTTTGGAAGCACCACACCCTTCAACGTATAAGATAAATTTTACATCCCCATATTTGAAGGTCAGATAGATGTGTATGTCATAGATAAATGGTTAATTTTGCTAGAAGGATATTTTTTTGTTCATGATTTTTCCATCTCGGAAAATATTACTTTTGCACTTCTCAAAGCTTCCACCCATGTCAAGGACTCGCGGGAAACCTATTGTGAGAAGAAGGACGAAAGTACACCCTCTCTATTTTCAACTGCACCCACTTAGAATTTGTTTGGGTATGCCATCAAGGAGTAGTACTACCCTGCTGGGAGCTATGAGGATAAATAAATAAAGTGGACCACATTGCAGCATGGAAAGTACCAAGACATACCAGAGTTTACAAATGCTTTTCATACCCTCCGCACGAAGTACCGAGACTATCTACACAGGTACATCCAGGATGAGATGGAGTTCCCAGACATTTCCTCACTCAGTACGACGTACCGATGCACTGTCAAGATTGAGAAAGAAGTTTAAACAAAAAAAGAGAGACTTTGGATTTGCGAATCTAAAGTAAGGGAAAGGCACCCCCAAACCATAGAGAAAAGGACAAATCCAAGGCGGGGTGACCTAAGATAACCTGCCGAAGTTGCAAGAAAAGAACAACACCATGAAGACAAAGAAGGACACGAGAAAGGGATGTGACTTCCATAAGAGCTCCACTCACAACACAAGTGAGTGTTGGGCCAAACAGTCACTGGTGGACGAGATGAAGGCTTTCAAATTAAACACATGTTCCAACTCTAAGTTAGAACCCAACAAGGGGAAACCTTGGTATTTAGAATACCATGGTGCGGAAACTGTATGCACCTTTCCTTATTCATACCCATGTCTGTACGTGACTTTGCTTCACAGAACTTGCATATACTTCTTGAAATTTCAACTTTATAAATCCTCTGTCTCTGAACTACTATGCCTTTGACCAAACTCTCTATCACATGTAGACACATCCGGTTGACATCTTCATCAAGTAGGTTTACATCAAAATAAAACTCATCAAGTAGGTTTCCATCAAGGACAACACATTAGTCATAATGCCAATAATCTCCCCCTTTGGACTTGATGGCAACCATATTGGTGTTTGGTCACCACAACCTATAGTTACCTGTAAGAGACATCAAGCTAATAAAGCTTTTCAAACACCAAGTTACTCTCCCCCTCTGACATCAAGGGCAGAGGGCTGACCAACGCTTGAATGAAGGATTCTCTTCCTTTGTTGATATGAGTGCTGTAAATTTTATCTAAATGAGTGTGAACACTGAATACTAACCATGCTTCCCTTGAGCACATGCTAGAATTTCTGAAGGATGTACAATAAAAGACATGACTCTATGACTCAGTTGCATATGAATTTTCCTATCACTAAGGACTCAAACTTACATCAATCACCCAATCAAAGTGGGTTTACATATTATGACATCAACCACCCAATCACAATGGGGTTACAAATTACATCATATGCCCAAAAAAAAATACTTGTCCACAATAGTCCATACATGACTGATTTTGACAATGATTACGTCATAGGTCTTTACATGACCTTTACATCAAATAAAAGATATGTCATGTATAGCAAAAATGAATGACCTCTATACTGAGGTGACAAGACCAAGATAATCTACAACAACCATCATATACAATATAGGATCTACATCATAAGCATATGTTAGCAACAACTCATATTGAATATGCAAGATAGGACAATGTAGCTTCAATATCATCAACCTGTGACTAGGTATGCAACAACAACATAAGAATATAATCATAAAGTAAGGTAGAATAGTGTAACATCATTCTTCAACAACATCAAAATATGCCATGTTTCCAAATATCATCAAGCAGATGTAGTAGTAGTATATCAATAGCCATGCCTTTATGAAAACATAATTCTCTTGACCCAAATTCTTCATACATCAAAAACTTTGAAACTCAACCACTCATCCCATAGACTTCATCCATGATAGTAGCATTATCATTAAATAATCATAGCATGGGATAAAAATATCTACATTTTCTTTCTACAACTGATAAGCATCAACCATAATTAGTAACTCATGCATCATCATTCAATAACTTCAGCAACATAAGCAACATCACCATCGATAAGAATCATTATGTATTAAGGAATTCTAAATAAAACATAATGCAAACAATGCATTATTAGTAGCATATCAAAACTCCCCCTGAACCTATGCCATATCTGCAGACTGTACTCAACCAATTCAAAACCAACAAGAAAAAGTGGAGCTTGTTTCTTCATCATACCAAAATATACATGACTATTTAGTTCAAACTCATGTATATAGGTGACTTGTCTTCATAGGATCCGTGTATAGAGAGTGAAATAATGAAACTTCACAACTTCATCTCCCCTTGAGCCGGTACTGTATGTACCTGTTCATTGTTACTACATTAGAGGCATCGTCAGTAGTATAAGTAACGTGGATATCAAAAAATCATAGGAATCATCATCAAGACAAAACATATATTTCTCCCTCTTTGATTATACATCACTGATCCAGAGGATTTGATAATAATATTTTGTTCTTATGAGGTCATGTACCTCACATCACTTTTGTAGTCATTGTGAGAAGCAAGCTTCAAGAATAAATGGACTGCAGTAGGGTTAATCTTCCCTACGTCTTTGATTGATGTTCCTTCTTCCTCCAAATATGTTTGCACTTTCTACCCATGTGTTGGAACTTATCCCATCTCCTGGTTCTATTCTGCATACTAGACCTGCAATCAGTGGCCTTATGCCCAAATGAGTTACAAGAAAAGAAATATCCATAAAATCTTCCTTTATGCCTAGGAGTTGATCATGTTGTGAAGTGGCTATTTGTTTGAGATCGAAACAATCTACTTCTATAGTTGGCTGCAACATGTTCAAAGTTATGACATATAAAACATTCAATATTCTTATGTAGATAATAGAATTAATTGTTACTTCTATAGTTAGGATAAAATGTTTTCCTTTGAAAAAATTCTTTCTTTGGTTGTTGGATTGGTGGACTTTTCACTTCTTTATTTGGTTTTTCAGAATTTTCTTTGATAGCCTTATGATTGCTTGCACAAGCTTGTGAGTTAGATTCTCCTTTTTCATTTTCAAGAAATCCAAGACCAAATTTGATGGAGGGAGACCTTTGATTGTTAAGGATATTTTCCAATATATTTGAGCTATCTTGAGATCTTAATTTCTTATCCTTTTATGCTAACTTACCTCAACCTCTTTTTCACCTCTAGTCTTTTCCAATTGAGTTCTCAACTCAATGATCTCCTTCTTTAACCCGTTTTCTTGTTCTTCAAATACTTGAAGAGTCTCCTCATATCATTTGTTTGACTTTTCAAGATCGGATTTGAGAGAGATGATTTATGTTTTAATTCCTTCATGGTAATTGATTCTTTCTTTAAGTTCCTTGGTTGTTGTATCCTTTTCATTCACTTTATTTCTTAATGATGTTACTTTATCTTTTAGCCTTTGACATTGAACTTCCCTTTCCTTGTACTACTTCCTTGTTTTGTTTCCCTCTTGCAACCGAGTCTTTAACTTGGTACTCTCTTCTTTGTAGGTACAATCCCTTTTATCAAATAGATTTTGTTGATCTCTAATTTTATCTATGATCTTTTTAATCTCTACTTCTAGGGTCATTAGATTACTTTCACTTTTACCCATAAGAGCAAATTTAGTTGATTCACTGTCAAATTAACTATCTTCAGTTTTACATGAATAGGAAAATGGATCACAAGTGGAACAAAAACCATACCTGATAATTATTTCACTTTATCATCTTCATTCTTGATCATTACAAAGTGGGGTGCTTCTAAATATGAATCATTCCTCCATTTATTAGAAAAACTTCACTGTCATAGTTTCTTTGAGTTGTCTTCTTCCTTTGAGTTGTTGTCTTCTTTTTCTTCTTTCCCATTGTCCCTAATCCACTTCAAGCGATTAAGCTTCAGTTGAAGTGACATGCTTTGATTCCAATTGTTAGGAAAAATAATGAGGGGGGGGGGGGGGGGGGGGGGTTGAATCAGTATTTTCAAATAATTAAACTTTTTAATTTCATATTCAGATTTATGTACACGACTTTACTAAAGGGAGCCTGCGTATGTACGAGACTGTTATTTAGACAACTAACATACATCCATTAAACTTACTTTTCAGATAATTCACCATCTGTTTATCTTGAGCCAGTGCACAAGTACTTCATTAGACATTAAATAAATAGTAACAATGTACAATAAGAACAAAATAAACCATCACACATAAGAAACACATTAACACACATGAACACCAGGATTTTTAAGTGGAAACCCAATATGGGAAAAAACCACCGTTGTTTTTGTCTCCGTCTTCTGTTTATTATAAAGAAAAACTTCTTACAATCTTGTATTGGTGCAGACTCATACCAGCATGTAGGCACCCACCGGCTTAATGCTACAACCTTCCCTTGTTCTCCAATACCCACTGGAGGGAGATCCAACCCCATGATCTCATTTACCAGCATGCACTGGAAGGGAGCCCCAACCCCTTGATCTAATTTACCAACTACTACTGGAAGGAAGCTTTGACTTCATCATTGAAGGCTCCAACCCTCAACACCTCCACGGACCACGTTTCATAAATTTTCATACTGGATCCACCTAATACAACACATCACAACTGTAGACCATGTTTCATCAAATTTTCATATTGGACCCACTACCATCATTTAAGCCAAAAATCAAACATCAAAATTGAAACTAATCATTGCAACAAATCACTCAATCATTAACTAAAACAACCAATCTCTGAATCAACTGAATCAACCAATCACCGAATCAAATGAAACCAAAGTCAATCAACTTATTAAAAAACAACTAGAGCATTTAGATCACTGTAAACAGAGTACTAATACTGAACCCAAACACTGCATCATATTACTGAATCAACTAAAGGCACTGATAAAAAACTATCAGAATATATACGCTACTTTTCTGTAGCAAACCCATGTGTATAGGTGATTTCCTTGAAGCATACCTGCGTACATATCTCAAAACGTTGAATCCGTGAAACTGAACCACTATCACTCTGAAATAAACACTGAATCATACACAGATCCACTGCATCATTATGAAATAATCACAAAACCACCCCTGATCTTCAATCACAAACAACTAGTAGCATCATCATTTTTCCAGTGACAATCAATCCTCAATCAAAACATCATTATTAAGCCTAGATCATCAAGTAAGACTTCACTGAAAGATAACAAAAACATGACAAGACTAATTAAATTGATCAAACATATTTTTCAGCAAAACCCTAGTTTATATACGTTCTTTCCTTAAAGCATTTCCACGTGTATATGCTCTATTCAGGAAACAAACCGCATATAGATCTGAATATATACGCGACTTACTAGAATTAAACCCGCATGTGCACACACCTTTCAGGTTATCAACTCGCATACAAATCTATAATAACTGGCACAAACCTTTGTGCATCATAGAACTTCAAACATACCTAGATCTCGACATACACAGAAAAATCACACATCAAGACACTATCATCACTGATCAAATCAATCCATAATCAACATTGTCATTTCAAATCTATCGTATCTCATCCATCATCAAATTCCAAGGTGCATACTTAGTTTTAGATCAAATAAATCAATAATATCCCATTACATGCACACTTGCTTCAACTCTATCTATTCATGAAATATTCATCACTTGCACACATCTACCACTTTGATCTTCATTTCCTTATATAGCTTAGTCCTTATCCAATACCACAGGTCAAAACCACACTAATGCTGATGGTATTATTAGACGGGCTTAAATATCCATTGTTGGGCTCAATACCACAAGTCAATATCATGGTAAATACCCTTGGTATTTAGAATAACATGGTGCAGAAACTGTATGTGCCTTTCCTTATTTAGACCTACATGTGTACGCGGCTTTGCTTCACAAAACCCACATATACTTCTTGAAATTTAAACTTTATCAATCCTCTCTCTTCAAAATGTTATGCTTTTGGCCAAATTCTTTGTCACATGTATACACATCCTGTTGACATCTTCATCAAGTAGGTTTCCATCAAAATACAACTCATCAAGTAGGTTTCCATCAAGGACAACACATTAGTCGTAATGCCAATAGAGTTGGTAAGAACACTTGCAACGCATTAGACAGATCCTTGAAACCCCTCGATAGCACAAACTATGTGCCAACTTGGATAAATGCACCTTTCGCATGAGCCAGGTCCAATATCTAGGTTACATCATAGATAAGTGTGGTGTGCATGTGGATCCAACTAAATTCCAAGTCATTCGAGATTAGCCAGCCTCGACCACTCTAATAGAGCTTTGCAGTTTTTTGGGCCTTGCAATTTTTTATCGAAGGTTATCACTTGGCCTTTAAGTGAAAGCAAAGTTTCCCTAGTCTGATTCTAAACAGAAGGCATTCGTTCAATTGAAGGACCACCTCTGCTCTGCACTAGTACTCAGACTGCTAGACCGGTACTCATATATCGTTATGCTATGTTGTATTATAAAATCATTACTCAACACCAGATCCATATATGAGTACTCTCTCCGGTACTCATATATAGTTAGTTGCATTATATAGTTAAATAAAAATATAGGACGTATAAGTTACAAAATCATTACTCAACTAATAAATTTAATAAAGGTGGGAACTAAGAGATATATAGTTGTTATGTATCATTATATTAAATAATTCTGCGAATACGAGTAATGGAAATTTTAAGTAAAATTACACTTTATAGATCAACTGGAGTCTTAAAACAATTGTTGAGCATCACCCATCTTATGTTATTACTGGCCTAGATCCATCTTAACTTCAGATCTATAAGGCTTCGAGAGGGATCAAATCTCTTAAGGTGCAAACCTCTTTTCTAAAAATGTTTTCACCTCGAGAGATTTTATTCCTCTCCAAGCTTGATAGATCGGGAGTCAATATGGATCATTAATTTTATTCTTTTTCATTTATTTTTTATTTTTATGTAGTTTCATTAGGTAAAAATGTTTTAATTAATAATTTTATAAAATATCTTGATTGTGAAATGAGAGGTGTTATTTTTGGCATGTGGTATTGATGAGCCATCGTTTTAGCCCATGATATGGTATGGTTAATAATATCCATAGTAAAGTGGGGTGAATATCCATGGTCAAAAATCTTGTTATATTGTAAGTATTATTTTGATTGTGAAACAAGAGATGGTTTTTGGGCATGTAGTATTGATGAGCCATCATATTGGCCCACGGTATGGTATGGTTAATAATATCCATGGTAAAGTTGGGGTGAATATCTATGGTTAAAAATATTGGTATATTGTAAGCATTAAGTTTGTATGTACTTATTAATGAAATTTAAATCTGTATACAAACATATTGTTTTAATTTACATGGTAAAATGGACTTTAATTTATATCTTATATATTTTAATATGATAAAGGTGTAGATATATCTGAAAGTAATTATAATCCTTTTTCTTTTAGATTTAATAAAAAAATCTTATAAAATTGAAGTCAAATAAGATATTTTGATTGTGAAATGAGAGATGATTTTTGGGCATGTTATATTGACCAACCATGGTATTGGCCCATGGTATTGTTACAAATCTTATTTACAAGTTAATATTATCTATGGCAAAGTGAATGTGAATATCCATAGTTAAACATATTGCTATATTGTAAGTATTAAGGTATTGCAACAAATCCTATTTACAAGTTAATAATATCTATGGCAAAGTGAATGTGAATATCCATAGTTAAACATATTGCTATATTGTAAGTATTAAAGTTTTTATGTGCTTATTAATTAAATTTAAATATGGTTATAGGATCATTATTTTATTTTATAAGGTGAAATGGATCTTCATGTATTGCTGCTACTTATAAGTTATATATTTTAATGTAATAAGCATATTATGATTTTCTTTTTTCTAAAAATTTATTCATAATTTTATCAATAAAAACAAAATTACAATGTAACAAATTCTATTTTACTATTTTTATTATTTTTTACTTTTTACTTTTTATAGACACTACAATATCTCCCCCATACTCCAGTGTATATTACTTTTAACATACATGTAAATGTCTACCATTCATTTAGGTGTTTTGGCAATATTAATATAAATTCAACACATTAAGTTGACATGTAAATGTTTGTCATTCATTTAGGTATTTTGAACATATTATTACAAATTAAACATATTAAGCCGACATGTAAAAATATTTATAAACTTTCTTACATTACACCTACAAATCACTCAAGCTATTTTAGACATATTAATATAAATCCAACATATTAAGCCAACATGTAAAAGTTTGTCATTCATTTAGGTATTTTGGACATATTATTATAAATTCAACATATAAAGTAGACATGTAAAAGTATTTAGGCAATATTAATATAAATTCAACACATTAAGTGGACATGTAAACGTTTGTCATTCATTTAGGTATTTTTAACATATTATTATAAATTCAACATATTAATACCACATGTAAAAATATTTACAAACTTTCTTACATTACACCTACAGATCACTCCAGGTATTCTGGACATATTAATATAAATTCAACATATTAAGCTGACATGTAAATGTTTGTCATTCATTTAGGTATTTTGGACATATTATTATAAATTCAACATATAAAGCCTACATGTAAAAATGTTTACAAACTTTCCTACATTACACCTACACATTACTCCTACACTGGGCTCTAGAGTACCACTCGACGCAATGGAAATTATACAAAAGGAACTAATAAATTGTAGTTCTCTAGAGTACCACTCGACGCAATGGAAATTATACAAAAGGAACTAATAAATTGTAGTTCTGCATTGAGAGCCTCTGTGCACAATGGAAATTATACAAAGGGAACTAATAAATTGTAGTTCTGCATTGAGAGCCTCTGGGCACAATGGAAATTATATAAATGGAACTAATAAATTGTAGTTCTACATTGTTATGAAGCTGGTGTGCTATTATCCCATCCATACAAAGGGAACTAATAATTGTAGTTCTACATTATGAAGCTGGTGTGCTAATATCCCATCCATTATTGTGGCGAATGAAGATAATTGGCATGTCTATGGCCGTTGCAAAGTTCAACCCAACATGAAAATCTCCGTGTAGAACAATTAACATTACCATTAATGACCTTGCAAATTCTGGTATATTTTGAAAATATTACAAACATAAGCGAATTTAAACAAAGCCCATATCCATTAATTTTCAAAAATATGTAAAAATCAGCGATCTTGATTTACTCTTGCAACAATATCTAAAATAATGACCACATGGAACCTAAGAAGGTTAAATGTAAAGTGATTTTACGATTCATCTCTATCTCTCTATCTCCTAGCCTTCCGACTCTGTCACTATCTCCCTCCTTCTCTCCCCCCTTCCATCTCTCTTTCTTTGTCTCTCTATCTCACCCCAAAACTTACACACTCTCTCTCTATATCTCCTTTGTCACTCCCTCTCTCTCTCTCTCTCTCTCCAATTTTATCTCTCTATGTCTTTCTTCTTCATTCCCTCTCTCCCCCTCCAACTCCATCTCTTTGTCCCTCCCTGTCTATCCCTCCTATTCTCCTCAACTCTCTCAAGTCCTCTCTCCGGTCCTTCCCCTCTCTCCCTTTCTCTCCTACCTCCCTCTCTCTCCCCCTATCTCTCTCTCTGCCCTCCAACAGTGTCACTATCTCCCTCCCTCTCTTCTTTCTCTCTCTCCTTCCTCCATCTTTGTGTCTCCTTCTCTCACTAATCTCTTTCTCTCTCTTTTCACTCCTCCTCCCCCTCTCCTTCATTTCATCTCCATCTCTCCCTTGTCACTCCTATCTCTCCACCTCTATCACTCTGTGTTTTTGTTCTTCCCTCCATATATATCTAGAGTTAATATATACCATGATATATTAATATATATTATAATATGACAAATTGGATATTATATTAAATTTAATGTTGTATTAATCCAAAACTTTTAAATTTGATAATATTATATATTACTAATATAAATATTAATACTAATCTTTTATATTATTATTAATATTGGATTTAATGGTTTTTTACTATTGGCTGGTACAAATTTATACTTAAACACATGAAATATTACAACTTTTTGATTGTGGAAATTATTTACGTCTTTAAAGATTTTTAATATTCATAGAAATGGTTTTTCCTTTTAAAGATTCATTTTACCAAAATAATTTAATTAAAAATATTAAAAAGTATGAGATAATTTATTGTCATAAATTGTATATAGCAATACATAGTTATATTTTAATAATTAATCTTATTAAAAAGTTATATATAATCTAAATATTCAAGTTGGATATAGTTTATTATTCAAGCTAATGTTTTGGCCAACATTAGCCAAAATTATATTTATTATTTTGTGACGACATGAGATACTTACACATGGGAGTCATATTGAGCTGTAGAATGCAGCTTCGAGCAACCAACTTAGATCCATCTAACCTTGGATCTATTATGCACAGAGAGGGATCAAATCCCTAGAGGCGCAAACCTTCTTTTTGGAATGCAAAACTTAAGGAAATGTTTTCTCCTCGAGGGATTTGATCCCTCTTGGCACATGATAGATCCAATGTTAGATGGATCTAAGTTGGTTACACTTGAGGGAAACAATGCCACATTTTTAGATTATCATTATTATGTATATGTTTGATATTAACTTCAAAATTCACATTTTTAGGTTATCATTATTATGTATATGTTTGAGATTAACTTTAAAATTCACATTATGTTTTATTTGCTTGGCATGGCCATATCATTCTCTTATTTAATTTAGTCTATGTTGATTACTTTGAATGGTTTATATGCCTATATTTGGATGCTTGGATGCTTTGAGTGGTTTGTGAGTTTATGTGTTTGGATCTGGATGGTATTTTTTTATGAATGTTATAGTTTTGTTATATTTTTATGTGTATGTGATTATCTATTAATAATTAGCTGGTGATGAAGAAGGGGGACAATCTTGTCAACACTTTGCAGGAGGATTGATATTGCACATCTATTTATTTTAATTATAGGTACCACATCTTCTGACAACTAATTAATTCTTAATAATTTCCCTCTAGGAATTGCTAAATATATCTGGAAGAGTTGTTTTAATAATTTACTGTGTCAAGATTACTCTTGAAAAGGACTGATATTGCACATCTATTTATTTTAATTATAGGTACCACATCTTCTGACAACTAATTAATTCTTAATAATTTCCCTCTAGGAATTGCTAAATATATCTTGAAGAGTTGTTTTAATAATTTACTGTGTCAAGATTACTCTTGAAATAGTTTGTTTCTTTGCTAATGTTTGAAATAATTTATTTCCTTCAAGAATATTTTGATGATGTTTTTTTTCTCTATAGTCTATTTTGTAAAGTCAAGAAATAATGTATATTTTTTTTTAATGAGTGGTCATATTTATAAAAATTTTACATTATTTGTTTTTCCAAACAATTATCACACCTCCTTCAAAAAAATTTTAATTTATATTGAATGTTTATTAATATATATTTTCCTCTTATAAATTTTCTGAATACATTGTTGTATGCAATTATCTATTAGTAATTTTGAATGTATGTAGTTTTGAATATATATACTTGTGTATTAGTAATCATTTAGTGATGAAAAAGGGAGACGATCTTGTGAAGGTTAATTTTCACTTTGCAGGAGGATTGATTTTGCATATCTATTTCATTTTCAGTGTAGGTATCACAACTTTTGAAAACTAATTAATTTTTAATATATCTTGAAAAATGTTTTTTTAATAATCTACATCCTCAAAATTAATAACATCTAATGCATCTAATGCAAACAATAAAATAGTATTAGAAAACAATATCTACACTGAAATCAATGCATCTAGTGTAAGCAATGAGATGAGATTAGAGATCAACATCTACACTGAAACCAATACATCTAGTGCAATTAGAAATTCATATCTACACTTAAATCAATGTGTTTAGTGCAAACAATAAGATATAATTAGAAATGAACATCTACACTAAAATTAATGCATCTAGTGCAAGAAATCAAATAAGATTAGAAATCATAATCTACATTGAATCACACATATAGTGCAAGAAATCTTCCCCCCCCCCCCCCCCCCCCCCCCCCCCTCCATAAATCTGTTTCAATATTAACAATATATAATCCATCTAATGCAAGCAATCAAATAGGATTTAAAAACAACATCTACACTAAAATCAATGCATCTAATGCAAGCAATCAAACAATATTAGAAATCAAACATTTACACTTAAATCAATGCATCTAGTAAAATCAACAAATAAGATTAGAAATCAACATCTACATTGAAACCAATGCATCTAGTGCAAACAATCAAATAGGACTAGAAATCACCATCTACATTGAAATCAATGCATCTGGAGAAAGCAATCAAATAGGGTTAGAAATGAACATCTACACTGAAACCAATGCATCTAGTGCAGGAAATCAAATATAATTAGAAATCAACATCTACACTAAAATCAATTCATCTAATGAAATCAATCAAATAGGATAAGAAATCATCATCTACACTGAAATCAATGCATTTAGTGCAAGAAATATTATTCCCTATCTCCCCCCTCTATCTATATCTTTATCTCCTCCTTCTCTCCTTATTTATCTCTCTATCTCACCCCCCAAAACACACATGCTCTCTCTCACTCTCTCTCTCTCTCCATATATATCTATCTATGCATCCCTCCTTCCCTCTTTGTATCTCTCTCTTCTCCCCTCTCTCCACTTCCCATCTATATACATCTCTCCTTCTGCCTCTCCTTTGTCTCTCTATATAACCCCAAAAACATATACACTCTTTCTCCATATCTAGTTATTGCTCCCTCCATCTTCCTCTTCATCTCCCTCTCTCTTCGCTTTCTCTCCCCCTCTCCCCCTTCTATCTCTCTTCCCTCCCGATCTCCTCTCTCCCTCTCTTTATCTCCCTTATCGCTCTGTCTCTCTCTATCCACCTTTCTCTCTATATGTCTTTCATTTTACCTTCCTCCCTCTTCCCCTCCAACTCAATCCCTCACTTCCACCATATCTCCTTATCTCTCTCATGTCCTCTCTCTCTTCCTTATCCTTCCCTTTCTCTCCAACTTCCCTCTGTCTCCCCTCCCCTCCCCTCTTTCTCTCTTTTCGCCCTCCAACTCTGTCACTATCTCCTTCCCTCTCTCATTCTCTCTCCTTCTCCCCCCTTCCTTCCATCTCTCTTTCTTTGTCTCTTTATCTCACCCCAAAACTTACACACTCTCTCTCCATGTCTCCTTTGTCACTGCTCTCTCTCTCCAATTTTCTCTCTCTATGTCTTTCTTCATCAATCCCTGTCTTTCCCAACAACCCCACCTCTTTGTCCCTCCCTATTTATCACTCCTCCTCTCCTCCTCTCTCTCAAGTCCTCTCTCTAGTCCTTCTCCTCTCTCCCTTTCTCTCCTACCTCCCTCTCTCTCTCCCCCCATCTCTCTCTCTCTCTCTCTGCCCTCCAACGTGTCAAT
>APFE030510061.1:0-13564 GCA_000404065.3 Pinus taeda
TTTTTTTTTGCAGGGTTCTTGTTGATACTCATACTAGCAATCCGAATCCGATCCCATTATGTGCAATTTGATATTTGATTATAAAATATAGTTTACCCCACAATGTATCAATTTTATGGCTGGTCATTAAGTTTTCATTACAATGGGTCAAGTTCTCCTACACTATGTGTCAATTTGATGGTTGATTTTTAAATTTTGTTGCAATGTATAGAGTTGTCTTAGTTTAAGATTTTAAAATCGTTATACATTTAACATTTAAAAAATAACTTACTCTTGGTATAATTACTCTTTCATTGAGGTGTTCATTTTTTAAGGTTTTTGTCATAATTTTTTTTTATATAATGTCGTGCTTAAAATATTTTGAAAACATAAGTTTTTTTTTTGTTTTTTTTAGTTATAATCTTTGGTTTTAATTCCATGGTTGAAAAATTGTCAAAATTTTAATGTTTTTCTAAGTTATGATATTTTATCTTTAATGCTATGGTTGAAAACAATGATAAGTATTTTTTCTTTAGCACCATGACTAAAAATTGTTGGAATTTTAAGATTTTTCAAGACGTGATATTTTATCTTTAATGTAATGATTGAAAACATTGGAAAATTAAAGTTTTTCGGAGTCATGATATATTATCTTTAACATTATTATTAAAAAATGTTGAAAATTTACCAAAAAAACGTTAGCACAAAAAATTTGGTTTTTCTTACCATTTTTAAAAAATGTTGAAAATTTACTCCCAAAAAAATGTTATTCTAGCGTCAACACTTTTCATTTTTCGCCTATTTTTTATGTTTTTTTTTTTTGTTTTTGGCTAGAGTTCTCGTTTTGAGGTAATAATTCTCATTTCATTGATAACTTTGTTTCTTTCATTAACTACAACTTATGAAGGTCTTTTATTGCTTTTACATTTTTATCGCTTAAGTTTTGAGCTTGGGACATATAACATGCTTGCTTGAAAATACATTAAGAATTCTCTTTCTAAAAGATAGTGAGTCATGTCATCATGTGTAACCCGACACATCTTGTGCCATGTCATTATGTGTCATGCTTGCATAACCTGAGCCATCTTGTGCCATGTCATCATGTTGAGTCAACACCTTAATGTGTTGTATGCCATGTCACTACCTTGTTATCATACCTAATGTCACATTATGGAATCCAATAGTTTTTGGGGTTTCCTTAACAATTTTGAAAACCACCGTGAGAGAGGGGGTAACTGAAGAAATTGCTGCCTTGTTATAACAATAAAACTTGTGATATCCATTGCACACCCCTCCCCATTTTTTAAACTATTATGCATGTTGTGGAGGTCGAGATGGAAAACCACCATAGATTTGGAAAGACATCACTCCAAATCTATGTAATTTCATTGGAACTCTTTATAAAACATTTATATTATATAACATTTGATTTTTCAAATTTCCTTTATTTAATATCACCTTATTCGTAACTACGTGGTAAATCCTTAGCTTGGAATTTTATTTTATGTTTTTATTATGATGTTACAACACATCACAAGACAAATCATTTACACTACACCTCGTTAGAAACGCTAAGAAGAGGGGTGGGGATCAATATTTTATTATAATTCAACTTTTATTCAGGTTTCACATTTTTTTATAAAGTTAATTAAATGGCAATAGTTTTATGTATAAGCAAGTAACACATGTAAATTATGGGCATTATAAATGTAAGTGAAACATAAAAGCACAATACATCAACAAGTCAACATTATAGTTATTATATAAAGATATAGGATATTAGGTGGAAAATCTAATTGGGAAAAACCACCACTCACGGGGGTTTCACTCAATGAACCTCTAACATATCACGTGACTGTTCGTGACATACTAAAAAATACCCTTAATTTGAATATATATTGGAAAATACCTTTAAAAATCACAATATTTAACCCCCTACCAATACGAACCCAATGCACACCTTCCCAATTTAAAAAACCCCTATTTTCACTAGATGTTGTAGGTATCTGTTTTTTCATTAACATTTTTTATATCATTTCCTATTTTTCATTAACTTTGAGCTCCATTTTTTATACCTACCAATATAAAAACCCTTTACTCCCTATTATATGCTCAATATATTATGTTATTTTTTCTTCAATATATATCCCCCAATATGAATGCATGTGGTATGGTATTCCTCCCCCAGTGAAACTGTCGTGCCACAGATACTGTTGTTGTTGTCTTTTATTAATATTTAGAATTTTTTTTTACGTCTTACATTGGCGCAAACTTCTACTAGCGTGTAAGTTCCTACCTGCTTGAGGCTACCACCTCCTATTGTTTTTCTAGCCACCATTGGAAGGAAGCCACCACTCCATGATTTAGTTCTTTGGCCACCACCAGAAGGAAGCTATCGCTCCCTTACTAAAGACTCCAACCCCATACTTCTTGTGGACCTCGTTTCATAATATTTTACATTGGATCCACCTGCAACACAAATTGAATCCTATAGGCCATGTTTCATCTAATTTTCAAACTAGACCCATCCACAACTTTCTGCTCAATCATTGAATACAAATCTGACCCTACAATCGGTTATCTCAGTCTAACTTCGGAGTATAAGACTCAACAATTTTAATTTTTTTTATTCAAAGAATTCAGATGCGCTAACAATTTAATTATCAATGCTAATTCAAAAATGTCAAATAAAAGCGCTTCTAAACCATTTCGTAGTGCTTTCTTGCTAGTGGTTGGTGCTAGTGTGATGAAACACCAAAAAAGTTGGAGTTGTCTATAATGCGACTTTTTGGAGATTCCGGTGACGGAATCCGGCAAAAGAAATGAGGTTAAATCTTGATTTTTAGAAGTTAAAATGGTTTTTTAATTGCATATTTGGATTCAACACCCTGAAAAACCCTTGGGACCCTTTGATTGTGCAGAAACTAGCTATCAAACTTGGGATTCCAATAAATTGCTGCCGGATTTTGACCGGAAAAACCTGCCAAAAAAACTTTCAAAACGTCTCATTATAAACAACTGCAAAAAAGTTTCTACAAGTTTGTGCATGGTTTTATAATTTTTGTTAAAAAAGGTGTTTGCCAAACATCAACGTCAACGTATTATACAAGGCCAACGCCAAGCTTTAGGTAAGGGAGAGGAGCTCACAAGGAGAGTGTTGAGAAGACTTCCAAGCATGGGCACATATAAAAAACATAATTTTTGTCATTTTTTAAAATATGGGATATTTACAACGCTCAACACATCCAACGCTAGGCCGAGATCAAGGAGGAATTAAAAAGTTTTGAGTGCCAAGTCATATGTCTAACTGTCAAAGAGATAAAACTTCAGAATCCAAATATTTCAAATTCAGTTTCTGGTTGACTATTCAACAAGCCAGCTGGAAATTCTTAATTGGTTTCAAAGTTGGGAAGTGCTCACATCAGCAATCCCAATTCTAGTTTCCGAAACCACCATGCACGGGTTTCAAAGTTGGGAAGTGCTCACATAAGCACATAAATAATACAATGATTCTAGGCATAAAACAAACATGCACGGGTTGTGGGGAGACTTAGATTAAAATAAAATGAACTTAATTAAAATAAAAGGGCACGAATTCTCAGAGCCTAACAACTTTCTTTAGCCTAATCTTAAAATGGTACTGGTCGCCCCTTGACATCACGCAGGATGCCCAAAATAAAAGAAAACATAAACCTAACCAAAAAAAAGGGAATCTCTCCATGTATGCCTTTTAGAGGCTTATAATTTTATATAAAAAAAAATGAGCCCCTTTATAATAGTGAGTCCCTTTTTGGATAAAGCATCTGCATCTTTATTGAAAACCATGTGAACATGTGTGAAGGATACCTGTTGAAATAACTCTTTAAGCTTGCATATTCTACGCATCCAATGACCAAGAAGGGGAGGGGTGAATGTTGTTCTTTTATTGATCCATTCAATAGTCACCTTTGAATCTTTGAAAACATGGGCCTTATCAAGATTTAACCATCTGGAATTTACATTCAAAGGCTGAGATTTATCTCAAAATTCATTATGCTCTTTTAATTAAATTGATTAATTAGAAAATGATGTAATATAAACACTAGTTATGATTTTTTGGGCATGTAAGATTGGGAAGCCATAGTACTCATCCATTGTATTGTCACTGTAATGCCCCAAAATTTTATTTTTCAAAAAAATATTTAAATTAAAACCCCTGAACAGGTGGCAGACATTGTAATAAATATTGCAGACAATCTGATTTCAGGAATAATAAATAAATAGGTACATGTTGATGAGTGACATTAATGAATATGGATTGTGATTTTATAGAATGGATTCCAATTACAAGCTATGAAAGACAAATGACAAGTCAAAGAAATCTGATTATCTAAAAGGAAATTCGGATGAGGGACAAACCACAAATTTTAAGGGCCACCTAGCACATAAGGGATATGGCTTGATGGTGGAACAAGTCCTAGGAAATAAATAAATCTTAGTGGGAGGCTTTCGTTATGCTATGAGGTTGGGAGGGGTCAAGGCCGAGTGAAAAAGTACCTCAGGAAAGGATGGAGTCTCTAGTTACGTAAGGACAAGTAGATGTGTTAGGCTGAGGTAGTATCTGTGAATTCTACCATCTATTGCTTGGAAGTGAAATATGCAAAACTAATAACAGGGATGTGTGAGGAAGTTCTATAAAATCACAACTCAGGTTTGTGTGTACCTTGGTAAAGAGATTCATTTTATCGATTGACTATAGATGGGTGGAACATCCCTCATCAACTTGTATTGCCCGTTCGATTGCAGGTTCATCCAACCCTTAATGCATGAGTTTTAGTAGTAGTGTTAATTCATTACTATCATGTTTTATGTAAGATACCATGCATCAGGTACTAATTCATTAGTGGTGTTAATTCTTTCCTGTGAGGTATCATGTACAAGGAGAGACTTTCCACTATAGAGGTTTTGTTGCAGCTCATGAGTTAAAGTTGTTACAAGAAGACCAAATGTATATGACCAAGAGGTCATAATTTTTTTTGCGCCCTAGGAGTATGATGCAAGAGCATCGACCTCTCCTTAGTCAAAATTGAATATTCAATTGTCTGGAAAGTGAGGATGTAGCAACATGGCTGAGGGGATGCAATTTTCCTCAAAAATTGTATAACCATCGATGGATTTCTTATGTATTTTCCATTTCAGGCATGTAGTTAGAATGATGTGGAAAGAATCATGGATTTCAAATCATCTAAACATTGTCATTAACTAACTAACTAACTAACTAACTAACTAACTAACTATATATATATATATTATATAATATATATATATATATATATATATATATATATATATATATATTATATATAGACACACACACACACACACACACAACCTACAACATGTTAAAGGGAGCAACCATTAGAATATAAATCAGGCCTGCAAGCAGAAAACCCTAGGTGGCCCTACTGTGTAATATGAAATTCAAGCTCAATAGAATGAAACCTGTGTGATTACCATGTGCTTATAATCCTTGTGTTCAATTAGCAAGTTGTGTGGTTAATTAGCGCCTATGTATACTACGAGGAGAAGCCATAGACGAGCAAGCATTCGTAGAATAGATGTTGACTCCAGAATCTAGAAGCAGAGACTCGAAACCCCACATGAGTTGAGATAGACTTATCGTTTGAAGGGTCATTAAGTTCGAAATCCAACAACAATTATCGTGGGGAATTAGGTCGGGACCCATGTAGTCGTGACTTGATTTAATTGGGCACCCGGGAGTCAGAAATGGGAAGAAAGAGTTGATGAGCCCGACCTCCAACTTACGGTGGGACCCAATTGGTTTGGTCTAGACTTGGATCATTTGGCATAGTCAGGTTACAGAGGAGTCCCTAACCCCGACCTCATAGTGGAACTTGACCTCCGACTTGCCCGACTAACACAAGGTGATTTATCACATTTGGACTCAAACAATTTGAAACAGTAGTGTCGTCGCCTTGGACCTTGGACCACAAAACATAATGTGGATGTTGGGGGCTAAGGATTTAAGCAACAAAAGGCCAAGGTTTGGTGGGCAGTGGCCCTGTACAAAATTGCTTTCTTTGGGGTTTTGAGAACCTTGAGTTCATTGATGCAACTTAAGGCAAGAAGTGCCAATTTTTGTGGGCCATAATCCACAGGTCCCAAGATCGAAAACATTAAAAAATAGATTAGAAGGAACCCCATAAACGATTTTCATTAATAAATCTTAGCTTTTGATTTATAATAGCTAATAAACATATTGAATATTTTAAAATATTAAATCTACCCCATCTACTTAATAGTTATTGGTAATTAAATTAAAATTCCAAAATCTTATTTCAAAATAAAAACTTATATAATTAAAAATCAACTGTAACACATTATTATCTTGCTCTACTAACATAATCACACAAAATCAACCAAAAAAAATATTGATGAAGTTAGTGTCATTGCATTATGAAGCTACAACTAATTTTACACATGATCTTCAAATTTAAACAATTATTGATTATATTCAAATATTAACAAGGCCACATAGCTAGCGTTCTTGCCCGCTTAGTTTAATAAAATATTTTAATGTCATGATGTATTGTATGTACTCCAAACAATAATAAAATTGTAAAATGAGTTATATGAATATTTGTTTAACTCTTTTTTTTTTAATTTTTTTAATATAATAAAACATTTTTTGATAGATAAAAGCTATATATATAATTGACATTGAAGTGAATGATAACAAGTTAATAATTATTTATTTAATATTGGATGATGACAATTTTTTTTTATATAATGCTCATATTATAGTACACATGTCATCATAGTACACATGTCATATGATTAGAGTATAGATTGATATAATGAGAGTTGTACAAACTGTACACATGTTATTCTTACATATTTTTTTCAAATTTATATTTTTATGTTTTTTGTAACTTAAAAAATAAAACCCATAAAAATTGTCTATTCAATATTTATACCAATGAAAAAAATGAAAATTTTGAATTTAATTACAAACCATTTGTGTTTATGGTACATAATAATTAATATATAATGTTATTTTTCAAATTATTTATATTTATTGTACATAGTAATTAGTGCTGTAGTACATGGTGATTAATAATAGTGTATAAAAAAAGTCAATTATTGTCATAATTACATAATAAAAGGAAGACAATTCCTATTTCCACCTCCATAGCAAAGTTAATGCTATGGAGGGTACTCTGTCAGAGTCTTCTGGCTACCCATCGAAACCCCCGGCGACCCTGCCCGCAGCCACCCGCAGCCTCCCTCCGGTTTGAGGACTTAATGAGGTTCAGGATGAACGTACTCATTTAATAGCAGACGAATTTGACATGTAACGCGACGGGAGTCCTTCAGCCGAGAAAAGACTGCAACCTTCACCATTTTCCGGCAGCTCCATCACTCCAACTCCGAGAGGCTCCACTGTTCAGCGTAATCAATGCATTCAAATAACGAGCCCATTTGAATTCAAATTCAAATTTGAATTTAAGCGCCCAAAATTAAACGCTCATCCACATTCAAAGCTTCTCAATCACCATTTCGATGAGTTGCGCATATGCTGTTCGAGGATTTGTGCAGCTTCACAGAGTTTTAATGGCAGACAATGATTTGAGAACCCTGGTTTTAATGGCGAACATTAATCTGAAAACGCTAAGTATTGAAGATTGTCTGGATTGGTTGTGACGCTGAGGTATTGGAGCACAGCATTTTGTATGAACGAATTAAGCTGTGAATTCCAATATCTGTTGCAGGGTTTAGCTTTCTAAAACTGATATATGTTTGTGTACTGTTGTGCAGGTGTTTAAGAAGAGAAGAGTGGAACGGAGTTGATTATAGCGTTTCAGAATGCCTGGCTGCCCAATTGTTAGTTCTTTTCAGTCATGTTCTACAGCCCCATGTAAGTCTTTTCGTGTAAATCATGTCTGATATATGACACTGATATTACATTTGGCATTTCACACTTTTCTACTGTATTGTTGCGACTGTGCAGATATTGGTGGCCATGATCCAATTCAATTCAGTAGCATGACAGACCTCAAATTTTCAAGGTTTGCTGAAACTGATGATACTTGGGATGTCATAAACAGTGGGATCACCTTCTCTGGTATATGTGGTACACGTACCTGCAGGGCATATAAGAAGAATGTTTGTTGCAAACTTTCTAAAGGAGTTTATGGGAAGTTTGATCTAGCGAAGGACAGTTGTGATTGTGTGTGCCCATGTTGTGAAAAGCCTGTGAAAATGTTGGATACATGTTGTTTTTATAATTGTAAATGGAAGTACACGGGTATGGTGCAAGAGTCAAGTACTGCAAGTGAATTTGAACTTCCGAACAAATATATCAAGAGAAACGGCAGTGGTCTTGCAAATGCAAGAAATGGGTATTTTGAATATACCGGAGACCTAACAAATTGGAGGTTCCTTGAGTTCAATGTCAAGAAAATTCCAGAGAGCGAGCTCGTTGATTACTAAAATGATATGGTTGCTTTGCACCATCTCTATGCAACTTCTGATTACTGCTCTTTTGGTGGATATGTATATGAAAGCGACTTTACCGCGTATATGATGCGCAAGGATTTTGCAGGAATGTTTAATGTTTTGTTGCGTTTTAGAGGGATACGGGCATGTGAAGAAAATGCCCTTTGTTTTGGATGATCCAACAAGTTAAAACCTATGTTTGATAGGAACTCTTTTGGTTACCAAACCTCAGATTTTTGGAGAGCCTAAATTATCCTTAGACTTGTTAGGGCCCCGTCTTCTTGGACGGATTTTGCAATTTCACAATGGTTTTTGGTAACAGTTTTATTAATATACTCACTGTACTTCATAAGATTCTCATTTTTATTTTCTATGAAGGTGTCGTAATGAATGCAGTATTTGGTCATGCATTTGCTTCAAGTAAACCACATCAGGTGTACATGAACTATTTTCTGCATTTTTCTTTAGAAAGTATTTTTACTGAGTTATTTTTCTACATAATTACTGGTTTTTCCTCCCATTTAAGGTTGAAGTTAATATTTGTGACCAATTTTTTTCGAGTGGAATATATGAATAAGGTTCGTAATATTTTTCAATATTTTTCCAAAATAAAGAATGAGTGAAAAATGTGGTTATTTGTAGTTACAAGATAATATCTAAAATAAATAATCTTAAAATATAAAAATAAAGATAATACGCTACCCAAAATAAAATAGGAAAATATATTTACAAAGGGATTATAAAGGGATTATTAATGATCTCTAACAATAACATATATGTTAAATAATATATTGATTTATGAATAAAATAACAAGATATTTAATTTTGGATATTCTTAATTTGTAGGTAGTTTTTGGGCCCATACAAAGGGGTATGAATACCACTTGTCTAAAAAAAGGAAATATATATATATATATTTTACTTACACGGGGTAGATAACCAGCTGCGCCCGCGCCACTTGCATTACACGGGGTCGATAACCACTAGGAGGGAGTTGCCACTTGCATCACTTGCATTACACGGGGTCGATAACCACTAGGAGGGAGTTGCGGCCGCCTCTCTATACAGCTCTAGGGTAAGTCCGGGGTATTTGAACTCATGACCTTCACTATGGAGCCCACCTTTCTAAGGAACTTCCCCACATTGTGATTACCAACTCACCTATCAAAACATTTTACATATATTTTATTGTAAAACAATCATTACAATAATAAATCTACTCACGTATTGAGAATATATATATATAATTTTTAATTAAATTGAAAGTTTAAAAATGACATAACTTTTTTGACATAAATTTCTATTTTTTTCCTCAATATGATGAAAAATATTATGAGAATATTTTATAAAATTAAGTCCTTACCATATAATTACTAAATATAAATAGCTAAATTAAAATCTTCTTATTTCAAAATAAACACAATATACATGAATGTAAGTAACTAATGAAAGCTAGGCTCGATCCATAATAATTATGGATTTACCAGAGAGGGATCAAATCTCTTTTCACTTAAAAAAAAAAATTATTGAATAAGGAGACATTTTTTTGGACTAAAGAAACAACCTAAGCGTTTCAAGAACTTAAAAAGGCTTTGTACGTAATTGTCATCTTAATGATGCCTCACTTGAAAAAATGTATTCATTATGGAGTGTGATGCCTTAGGTCATGATATAATTGTAGTTTTGATATAAGGAGTACCTATTTCCTTTATAAGTTACAAACATAAAGGAAAAAACAACTAAACCCATATGTCAAAAATAAATGTTGGCTGTAAGATAGTGGAATTGATGTCAACCTAGGATGTTTACCTAAGGAGTCAATTGTTTCAGCATTGATGTCAATGAGCTTAGAGGATTTTCTATGATGATCATAGGCTTGTTGATATCTTATTAAGAGATGTTTGCATAGGTTCTATATTTGTTGGATAAAGGATTGAATACAAATGACAAAGTTATGGGTGGAGAGAAGGAGATTTTACCTAAGTTAGAGCAGTTCTCTCTGATGATAACTAGCACAAAGCTATGATTGCAACATCTTTGCTAGGAACCCACAAAGCTATGATTGTATAGTTTATTTTGCTACTAGGTTATTGAGTTTGATGAGAAAACTGCTTGTGTAAGTCAACTGTGTTGCATAGATTCTCCTTAGAGGCGTGAGGAAGGAACTAGTTCCACTGATCAAAATGGAGACAGAGAGAAGATAGATCCACAAGATGCCAAGGCGAACGACAGGGAAAACCCCCAGGTCACCTCAAACACTTGTAGATCGGTCGCTACTGAATGCCCAAAAATAGAGCTCCCAAGTCATCGGATCAATGCTCAAATCCAGTACATGAGAGATCATGCATTGATAAGCAAATTTATAGGTATGTGGCCAACAAAGAAAGCGCTACATGGTTGGATAACAGCGAAGTGGAAGCTGAAAGGACACATAACGCTACAGCTAGTACCTAAAGGGTTCTTCACGACCATCTTTAACTACTTGGAGGACCGAAACAGAGTACTAGATGGCGGCCCCTATTTTTTAAACGCAGCTGGCCTATATTTGAGGGGATGGGTGGAGCACTTTAATCCAAACAAAGAAGATCTCAGCTGGGCGCCAGTCTGGATTCGTCTCTACTCACTCCCAATGGAATACTGGGACGAAGAGACATTACAAACCATAGGAAATGGTTTCGGTGAATTTGTCAAAATGGCAGAGGAAACAAAACTCCAAAGACATACCTCGTTCGACCGCATTTGCGTTTATATGCACCTTAGCAAGGCACTTCCGGATGCGGTAAGCATTTTTCATGACGATGTTGAATGGGTTCAGTTAATTGATTATGAACATGTGCCATTCAGATGCAAGAGATGCCATGCACTGGGTCACCTGTTTCGGCACTGTCCTCTAAACCAGAAACCCTCGAATACCACTGCCTCTGAGGAGTAGGATCTAACTGGCTTCACTAAAGTTGCCAATCGTAGGAAAAATCACAAGGAACCTGCTACAATCCATAAGAAGCCTCAAGCCAATTCATCAAAACCCTCTACGAGCAACAGTTTTGAAGTGCTAGCCCGACAAGAAGTACACAACCCTGAGCCCCTTGTCCCACTTGAGAAGGATCCCATGATGAAAAAACAACTTGCACATTTTGATCCCAAAAAAATCCCAAAAGAACCATTACCCACAGATCCTTCCTCCACGGCTATGCGCACAGTCGCAACCTGGTACTCGCAAGGAATGGAGGTAGACAACTCGCAACTTGACCTTTCCAGGGCAACAGAAACAACAGAAGACATAAGTGACACACATCATATGGAAGAAGAACCAGAAAGCATAGACATTGGGGATTTGGACATTCTTGGTCTAGAGCAGGCATGCAAAACAAAAAATTATGATAAAATCCTAGAGAGACAGTTGGAGAATCTGGAAGTAATTCTCTCCAGAGCTCAAAGGCAAAAATCCCTAGGTATTCAAACTGGAGGTCTTTGGGATGGGAAAAGCATAATCAAAGATAACAAAAAGAGAGGGAGGAAAACGGATCTTCAATGCACCATCCGCATTGGGGAAATGCTAGTGGAGTCACGCAGGTACTCCAAGCTCACAAAATATTACAACTCTCTCTCAACCCTTACATCATGAAGCTAATCTCATGGAACATCAGGGGGCTCAATAGCCCTGGGAAATGCAGACTGATTAAGAACATGATAAAGCAAGAGAAACCCCAAATTCTCTTTCTGCAGGAAACTAAATGCAACTCCATCTCTCTAGACCGAATTGCTACAAAAGTCTGGTTGGGTAGTATAGTAGTAGTAGTAGATGCTTCTGGCACCTCAGGAGGCTTGGCAATCATCTAGGATGCACGCACCATCGAGCTCAACAACATTCATGCAAACAAGCATTTCCTTCAAGCTACTTTCCACATTACAGGAACCAGTATACATGGTCACATAACCAATGTATATTTTCCCTAGGAAGCTATGCATAAGGTAGAAATTCTGAATACCATTTCCTCAATCAATACTGATAGGTCTCATCCGCTCTGGATCACTGGGGGCGACTTCAACATGATAACCAAGATGGAAGAAAAGCGAGGAGGAAGGAATAAGTTGGACAAGGAAAGTAACAATCTAAAAGAATACATTCAAAGAAATTGGCTTATTGACATGCCATTTAACAATGGCCTTTTTACCTGGAATAACAAAAGAGCTGGTTCGCACCAAATTGCGTCTCGCCTGGACAGATTCCTAATCTCTGACAATGCAATCCACTTAGGGGGAGACCTTTCAGTTTCAATCCTACCATTGACAGGCTCATACCATTATCCAATTTCTCTCCAATGGTCTCGACTAGGCAATGCTACCCGCAGGTCGTTTCACTTCGAGGCTTTTTGGATGACACATCCGGATTTTGTCAATTTGGTAAATTTGGAATTGATCAACTTCTCTTCACCAAATGGTAAAAGAATGTTCAAATTTCAGCAGAAGCTTAAATACCTCAAGAGTAAAATAAAACAATGGAACCATTATTTGTTTGGTAACATTTTCCATGCTCAGACTACTCTAGATCAAGATATGAAATAGTTGCAGCAACGGATCATCATAGAGGGAAGATTAGAGGAACTTTTGGAATAGGAAAAGTCTCTTGAAACTCAGATCTCAGAGAGGGCCAAACAAGAAGAAACGCTCTGGAGGCAAAAATCGAGAATCAGGTGGCTAAAGGAAGGGGAAAAAGTTACAAAATTTTTTCACCGTTCCACTATTCAATGCCGAATGAATAACAATATTACTCACATCCAAAATGAGCAGGGGGTAAAAGTGGAAAAACATGAAGAAATCGAGCTCGAACTTCTCAACTACTTTAAGCAAGCTCATCAAGAACCATAGGTGGACAAAATGCAAGCTATAGGAAAAATCATAGAGAACATCACCAAACTCATCATAGAAGAGCACAACCAGCTCTTACTCAAGCCGGTCGACTTACAAGAAGTGGAAAATGCAGTTCATCAACTGAAAGAAGGCAAGATGTCAGGGCCACATAGATTTACCTCCAACTGGGCATATTTGTGATATGTAAGTTTTGAGTATATATGGAAACTGGGCA
>APFE030510071.1:0-26664 GCA_000404065.3 Pinus taeda
AAACGTTATCGGGTCGGCAGTTTCAATCGGCACACATTATAAAGGACCTCGATATACCTTCACCCCCGACTTACCGATACCATAGGAACTCATCGGGTCGGGAGTTTATTCACTGAACCCCGATATGGCACACCTCCACCTTCCCGACGGCCGATACCTGATATCCCCTCCTCCTGATATGCCGATGCGATAAGTTAAACATTTAAGCGATGGTTTTATGAATGGGTGATGGTTTATATCGTTATATTTAAAAGTTCTCATACGTAGGGAGTAAGGTGAGTCATGGTCATGTTTTAAAGGTTAGTGAAGTTTATGTGTTAGTTTATATATGAGTGGAGTTAATACGTGAGGTGGGGTAACGTAATTAGTTTATATTTTTAATATATATTAGTTTATATATTAATATGTATATATAATATATTATATTAATTAATAATAGAATATATATTATAATTTAGTTAAATTAATATATATTATTTAAATTAATAGTTAGATTAATTAATTTATAACATTTAATTAATTAATTAATTTAGATTATAAAATATTATTTAAGAATTAGTTTCTAATGTAGATTTAATTTGTTTATAAATAGTTAATTAGATATTCATTAGTTAGTTTATAATTAGCAATTAAATTAGAATTAATTAGGGTCTAATTTAGGATTTAATTTTTAATTTAAATTCTGATTTTTAGCCCAGCGATAGAATTTCCAGATTTATATCAGATTTGACCCATCAACTTTGGAAGCTCATAACTTGAGTTCTACTTGGCCAAATGAGGCCCAGGACAACTCATTGGAAAAAGAAAATCAAGGAGAACATTTTGAAAGAGGTTTCACCAACAGATTTGATCATTTATTGGGCCAAAAATCAAGCAGAAGATCAGGCTACGAATTTTGGAAACAAAATCAATTTTCTGAGTTATTGTTTTCAATTTCATTTGTCCAAAGTCTCTTCCAATTGCAGATCCATTGGCCAATAATATCCTTTGTCAATCAAATCATTCCAAGCATCAATACGTAGCTTGTATTTTGTTTTTAATTATTTATTTAAATAGAATTTGATTGGGTTTGATTTAATTGCCAGAAATGATATTTTGATTGCATTTTAATTTATTTTGATTCTTTTGCAGGAAAACAAGTGGAAGGAAATTGGCAAAAAGAATCTCAATCAATGGAAGAGAAGGCATCCAGCCAATTGAGATCCGATAATTAGGAGCAAGTAAAATTGGATTTAAGCCAAAATTCTCTTGAAGCCAAACTCATCCTTGCCCTAAAACAGTTCTTCTAATCAGACTATAATAACAGATTGCAGATGTAATTAAGGGCTTGCTCTCCTCTGCAATTTTAGACTTCTTATAAAGACTATTGTAATGGGATGAAATTTGAGTTGTAGGAGGGAGGAGTGAAAAATTCAGATCTGGGGATTATTGAGGATTTTCCCTTTGTATATTGAATTATGCATGAAGAACAAAGCTTGCACTATTGTGGCTCTAGTTTTAAAGGCAACAATTCAAGCAATGTAAAGGGCTGTTGGAGACCAAGGACAGAGGAATGGATGCAATAAAATTGGTATTTCTAATACTACTGTTTCAGATATCAGTTTTAATTTTATGGTGATATGAATGTGTCATTTTATTCATGTTTGTGCACTATTGTTAATATGGGAAATTTGTCACAATCTCGTTATTATGTATCTCTGTTTTTTTTATGGATTAATTTCTCATTTCAGAGTAACTATTTACTCTGAAATCTATCTTATGAAATCAATTTATTGAATGGTAATGTGTTGTGAACTATTTCCACATATCATTATTCAATTATTGGATTTATTGATTTGATAATCAATATCATTTTTGTGAACTACTTCCTTGAATGTTATTGGTTTATTATTTCAAGTTTTAAGGTCTCAATATAATGTGTTTTGGTAACCATAATATCAGATAATTGAACTACTTCATTAATTTGATATTCATTATAAACAAGACATATTTAAATCCCAATATTTTTATTATCTTGCTCTTAGTTGGGTTAGATCTATATTTGCCTAATTAAGAAAGGATTTAGATTAGTTTCTTTTGCTTGCATCATAGAATAAGCTTGCATTTAGAGTAAATTATACATTCTGTTAAGCCCTCTTCTCAAAAAGGCAAAACTTTAGTTGTGGCTTGGCTGAACCCAAATCAGCTTAAGGGTCATTCTCTTGCATGATCAGCAAGAAGAAGTGATCTGATATCCCTGTCTATTGGTAGGTAAAGATACATCATAAACCAATAGCAATAGGGAGAAGGTAACTGGACCTAGTTAAACCAGTCGGAGCCACCACACCAAACAGAAAATGAGATGTTTTAAGGTCCAGACCGGGTGGTTATCCCCCATTATTGTTGCAACGATTTTCGAGGCATCAACATTTTTGGCGCTAGAAGGAGGGCCTGAGACTTTTTTTCTATTGGAGTCTTTTCAATTTTAATATTTTATTTATTGTGATGGCTCCTCTTAAACTTCCAATTTGGAGTTGTATCCATGGACGTGCATCCTCCAATACTCCACTCGAAGTGGTAAGACTCTTGTCTCAGGCAAAGTTTAATGGTAAGAGAAATTCTTCTGCTTTTAATCATGTCTTTCAATTTATTCAAAATGTTTCAAATTATGATTTTCAAGAAATTGATGAAGGCATCTTATGCAGAATCTTTACTCTCACATTTGCGGCAAAAGCAAGAAACTGGTGTAAAACTCTTCCAGTTGCTTCAATCCACAGTTGGGATCAATTTGTTACAATTTTCATTTGTAAATTTGACGGCTATGATTATGAACAGGTATGTGAAGAAATTCAATATTTACGAAGGTTTGAAAATTAGTGTTAATGATTTTAATATTCGATTTCATTTGAATTGCTTAAGATTTAAAGAGGAAGATAAACCTACGGAAGAAGAATCATTAGATTGGTTTGAATATATGTGTTCTCTTCCACGCATTCCCAATCCATATGAAATTAATTCAAGCTTTGTTCCATCCCATTACAATATAAATGAAAATCCCAACATGGATGTGCAAATAAATGGTGATGAAGCGGTTTCACAAAGCTTGGAAAATATTTCCATTCAAATGCAAGAAGACAACACCAACAATTTTGGAGAAAAAGCCGCCTTGAAATCTGAAAGCTACTTTGAAGTAAATTTGGAAAATCAAATCACAAATCAGCAAGTACAACCAGCAATCAAAATGCAAACTGCTGTACAAATTTCTGAATTTCTCCATGATGAGAAAATGCCAAAACCAGAGAAGCAAAGCAACATTCTTCAAGAAAGCATACGCACGCAAAGGAATGATCTCCAATCTGAAATTTACAATGACCATAATGCACAAGAGTTCTCAAACAGAGACAGTTTTAAATGCATTGTTTCAGGTTCACATTTTTCCCTTTATCCTGATATTTTTAATGATGGTAATTTTTCCCCTCTTGGTATTAATGATATTTCAGAAAATACAGAGGCTGATCTAAATGAAATTACCATTAAGTTTTTATCAAGATAGAGAAGCAATTAATGATCATTCTTTTTCCATTAAATGAACATGAAATTCTTGTCCCTCCTGTTTTTGATATATTGGATGAGATAGAAGGGAATTGTAGAGAATATTGTGAAATCATTTATGATAATTACTCTAACATTGAGGATGTTGATTTCTATTTCTTTCAAGAGAATCCTCATGAGAAAATTCAAATAACATCTGAAAATGAGGAACGCTTCAATTTAGGAATTATCCCAACTAATCCTCATTTTAGAGTAGCAAATTATCTTCATGATTTCACTATTCAAGAAAACATTCCAATTTATGATTCATATCAGGATAAAACTCCCATTCCTATTCATAATCATAATTCGTTTTCTATTTCACAAGTTGGAATTCGAAATTACCCAAATTTCATAATTCTAGCCAATCCTTGTGAAAGAAAAATTATTTCAAAACAATCCCAATTGTGTTGTAACATTAGTTGTACAAATAGTGATTTCATTTTACTTTTTATTTCACAGTTATTTTGTTTAAATTTAGATTTATTTTCTCATTTTATTTTGCAAAATTTTCACACTTTTCGCTGGCATATTGAACACCTTACTATCAAACACTCAATTAATGCATTGCCTGATTGAGAAATTGAAGTTTCATATTATAATCATGACCATCAAATGATATTAATATTTCAATTTCAATCAATGCTAATGTTTCATCAAAAGCTTCTATTTTTTCAAAGGCAATGTCAACAAGAGAATGTATTTTTGCAATCTGGCCAACAATTCAATTCAATTAATAATTTTCCATTTCATTTGAAATATTTCCATCCATTTTTCATTAATTCATTTGAAAAATATTTGGAAAATTTTCTCTCAAAGGAGATTTTTAATAGCTTAACATTTGTATATAACACTAACAATTTTTTCCGAGCCTTTGAATTTGAAAACTCATATCCACAATTCAACCTGTCATCTCCTCTTTTGAACGTTTCCGAATCATTAATGGAAATCCATCCAAATTTTTGTGATCCAGTTGGTATTGAATTGGAAAGCAAATTTCAAGAGAAGGAGATTTTAATCAACTTGCTAATAATAACTGTACATTTCGATTTCATATTTAATTTTCTTAGTTTAATTAGATTTGTATTTTTATTACTAACATTTGAACTGTACATACATGCATCAACTAAAATGAGAAAATGGCTACACTGGAAATATGACTATACCTAGTCATTTTCATGTATATGGTTAGAATAGGAGTATAATTAATTTAGTTAGTTTGTTTTATGTAGTTAATTTATTTTCAACAGTTCTATAGATATAAATAAAACAAAGCAATCAGCGCTTCTCATTCATGTTCACCGAAAACATTTTTCCCTATCAGAAAATTTTAATTCTTGCTTTCCTTTTTAAATTTCTTACAACAATACCTCTACTCTGCCTATTTTGAATAATGTCTTGATTAAATTCAATTAAGATTGCACTTGGCATCAATCGCCTCAAAGCCACTTTTCTTCATTTCAGGATTTCCTTCTAAGATTTTCTTTCGAAATTTATATGACAAAGGTTTTGAGGATATAAAAGCTTCACGATCTCGTTATTTGATGAAATGTATGATTGTCTATGATAAGCTTAATTCTAATTCAATCATTATTAGTTAGTCTAACCTTTCACGGTAATCATATGAAATTCATATTATCTTCCTCAGAATTTGCTAACGCTGACCTTAATGATGTCCATTTTGCTGTGTGCACACATTCAGATCTGTTTTAACATTTTTCCACAATTAGTGGCTCTATCCCATTCTAATCTTTAGTTTATTATTTGATGCTACAATACGCCTCATATTTATTTACTAAAGGCATTATTAAAAAGTCACTATAACAATACAGATTTCTCTCAAGTTAATTCAAAATGAGCAGAGGCAATAAATTGTTGTTTCAATTCAAAAAGGAAATCTACTTTTATATTTATTTCTGGTAAAGTTTATATTTTATGAACATGAATAAACAGATGTTATTTAGGCTGATTACACACTTAAATTTAGAATAAATGATGAGATGATTTTGAACAAAGTCAAAATTTTGATAAATCAAAGGAAGAATTTGAAGATTCATAAGGTAAAATCTGCAGATAATTTCCTTCCTGGTATACATTTACAAGTTCATCCTCATCTCTTATTAGTTTCTCTTTTCCTTAGTTTATTTTTGATTCGTGTTCTGTTTTATTTACAGGTTTTCACTTGTTTTCAAAAAACTTGAAGTAAGCAGTAAACCCATTTCAAATTTGCAACAGGTTCAAGGAAATTTTACTTTTGATTCATTAGAATTTAAGCATTTTCAACTTTTCTTTTATTCACATAGAAAACCCAATTGAAATTTCAAGGAATATCATAAGACCATTCACATCATAATATTTCATTAGAGGTAGTTCTTAGCATTTCTTTTGATAACAAATTGTTCATAAAATACCTCCGATGTATTATCTTACTTAGATGCCATATCACATTTCGCATATCGGAGCTTTGCAGTTGAAGTATACTTCCATTATCGTGAATCGCCGATCTTTGATAATCGACTTTACCAATATTGCGATGACCACATAATTCTTGACCCGATATGAAATTCGAATCAAATTCATAAAAAATATCACGTCCGTTCAATCACAATAAAAGTAAGGGCATACTTTTAAAGGGCCGATGTCTTGGATCCGATATGTTATTAAATTTTTATCATAAAATTATTGGGTCCACTCTTCATCACATATTGGTGTATCGAGAATTATTACATCAGGTGCCTAAGATTGCCGATCCCGATCGCCAATTAGCCACGTCATTCATCGCATATCGACATCGTAAGAAACATATTGTGTTACATCAGATGCATAAGATTGTCGATCGCCGATTAGTTATGTCATTCATCGCAATCGCCTCCTCGCATTTTTTATTTAAGGCCATACCATTATTCCAACTTTGCAATGCGCAATGTGCAATGTGCAAAATACAAATTGCGAGATGTGATGTGCAATATAAGAATTGCAGCATGATTGTCCCTGATTCGCAATATAACAGCTCTTCAATAGTGTGATCACTACATCTCATCGCACATATTTTCTTCGCATGATCTCATATCTGCAATTTTCTATTTCAACAGCCGATGCAATACCTTCCAATGTATGCCTTTGAGCCATTAACATTTAATCGATATATGGCATATCAATAAAGGTGAAGTCTTGCAAATTAAACTTGAAGCATGGTGAAGAAACATGTTATGTGAAGCATCTGATACGGCGATGTGTTATTTTAAAAGCGAGCTTGGGTAGCCATTATGGGAAAAAAGTAATTGATGATAAATTTTCAGCATACAAAAATCATTCCCATTTCTCATACATTTTAGTTTTAAATATATAATTCCATAATTAAAAATGGAATTCAAGACCTCTCTATCTTCATATTTAAATTTTATTATTTTGGATTTGGTCTTGATTCTGGACAATTTATAAAATCATGGAGTTTATATGAAACTTATAATATTTTGAGAAACATTCGTTACTGCAAATTCTCATTCTCATTTTTCATGTGTTTGTTTTAATTTCAACTCCCTTGAGCACTAAGAATTCTATTTTTACATTTTTCTACTTACTCTAGTGTAAGTAAAATAAATAATGATTTTGGGTTATATGATTTTGGTTAGTTTGACTTCTTCATGTTTTTAATGTTAATTAAAATAAGAAATCAGTTAGTTTGGAGAAACTGATACCTTTCAGGTAAGATCAAAAGCAATTATCCAATGGTAAGATTCATATACCCACTTTCATTAATTCGTTACTTTAGTTTCAGTTTTTTTTTTCTTATATAAAAAATCTGTTTTACAATTCTCCATTTGAAGCTTCCAGTCCTCCGCCAGATCATATTTTTGAACTCCATACTCTTCTCCTGGCTGAATTTCAAGAAGCAACGATAGTCTTCATCAAAATAGCTACACCAGGGAATCTCTGAACCTTTAGTTTGTTTCTTTGAGCATTCCTGTTATTAAAAAAATGATCAAGACGATGCTTTGAAACAAGAAGATTGATATCAGATAGAAAATTTTCATTGTGGCTAAATTTTATCGTCACTGCTATCCAAAAAAAGCCAAAAACACTTACAACCCTACAAGGTATGATTTTCATAAATCTCAACATAAGAAAGATTGATTACACGATTATTTTCTTTTTCTTCATATTGTTGAGACATTGGTATAAGCATTCTTGTTTGAGTTTATCTTTTGAAACTTGGATTTTCCTTCATTTTTCACATTTCTTCATTTTAAATTCGTTTGCTGATTTCTTTTCTCACTTTAGCATAAGACTTCTTTTCTTTTGGTTTTCAATTTTGATTTTGGTGACTTTGCCGTGATTTATATGCAAGGTCTTCTTGTTACCTAACTTTGGTCAGCATTCATGGAGAAAAATTGTTAATAGTTGCCTATTAGCGTTTTCTTAAATCTCTTAGTAAAGTTTGATTTTCTTATTATAAAAGTAGACATATTTAAGGAAGAGATTACCAATCAAGAGAAGTTGGCAAAGTATCATTAAATCTGAAAATTTCTTTTTCATCAAATTGTAATCATTTTGAGATTTCAAAATTTTATTAAGATCTTTCAAAGTTTTATTATCAGTCAAGAAAAGTTATTTATAACCAAGAAAAGACACTTTACAGCAAAGCACCTTTAACTCTGAAATTGTCATTCTTAACTCTTAAGGGGTCAATGATTCTCCCTGTCCCAAAGAGTCTTATTTTTCTAGAGTATAATCCAGAAATATATTTAAACTTAAAAGATAAGAGGTCTCATCATGAGCTTGCTTACCATGATCATAGGGGGAAAATAGGCTGACATTACCAACACTGCTAAACAAACTAGGGTAATGGTTTATGATTGCAAACAATTATAAGACAAGGGGTCTCATCACGAGCCAGCTTGTTCAGTCCAATTATAACCAGTGAATGGCATTGTCAACTATCTGGCCACCAAACTAGGACAATGGCTTTTAAGAAAAATAAAAAAAAAATTCAAAGAAAATAAACATATATAAATGGATTTATCTCTAGATCAATAATTCTTAAATAGATGGGATTCTGAATCATTTATGATTAAAAGGTAACCCTATCGAAACTATAGATGTTTGCTGGCAGCAGTGGCTCTACCTATGACAAAGGAGTATATTTTAAAAGCTAAGTTGTAAAGTGACCCATGTTTTATCTCTACAACTAATTAAGGACTGATGTAGAGTTTTGAAATATTTTAATTTATGAGGAATTTTAAGAAAAATTACAATTAGATGATTCTTGCTTTTATTCAGACTAATGAACTTAGTCAAGCATTTCAAGCATAATTTTCTCTTCTTTAATTATTTTTACTTTAATTTTAGGAAAATCTTATTCATATCAAACAGAGATAACTAGTTCTTCTCCCGTGTGTTGCCATTGTTGTGGTAAAAAAACATAAGCCCCCCATTTTTGACTTGTTCACTTAAAATAATGGGGACCCTTTCTATAAAAATTTTGGCTAAACACCTTTTTGGATTTTTATTTAGTTGATTGCCCTACGCATTTGTTAATTTTTCATTTTCTTTTGGATTCTTGTTTTGATTGCTTTATTAGAATCGATTTTTGTAAGTATCACATTGACGCTTGTTTCGCCTCATTTGGTCAACTGGTTTGAAAATGGCACTCCTTTGAAGTCTCATCATTTATCCAGCCTGGGTTAAAAACACATAAAATGTACAATATTGCATTTTGTAAATAAATTAGTTCAATAACGCATTCATTTTAAATATCAACCCATAGCGAGTTTTTACTAACATTTTTCCATTTTTAGTTATGCAGCCAAATCATTAATTATCGGGATTTAAGAAATTTACTCCAATTTCCAAATCAATTATTAATCTCGAAAACCCAAAATTTTCGAAGTGGCTGTAGTTTATTTTTATATTTTTACTTCTATTAAGAGTGGCTGTAGTTTATAAAATAATCCTCATAAAATAAAATCAAAATAAAAATTGAATTTTAATATTAAATCTTAGATTAATTAAATTAATTATTATTTAAAATATAAATTAAATAATTAATTAAATTTAAAAATTTAATATATAAAAATTTATATTGCAACAGGGACTTTTCAATCGCATCGGAGCTTTTGCATTAAACAAGTTTTAAAAACCCCAATACACATCATACCCCGATGCCGATATCGGATCGGGAATTTTGCATTGCGCCAAAGTTTAAAAACTCTGATATCTCCATACCCCTGATCTCCGATAAATAAAACATAAAGCAAAGGGGCATTAACCAAGTCTTATCACATCAGAGCTTTTATGCGAAACACTTTTAGCAACCCCTCCATCCTCCCGATTGCCGATAGCTAAAATGCTTAAAAGCAAGTAATTAAAGCTTTGTATAGTTTGTTTCAAACGACTTGTTCTTTTTAACTCTTATGTATGGTGAAAATAATGTTTAAATATTTAATATATTAAATTTTAAATTAGATAAATTAGTTAATATATAGAATTTAATTAATTTAATCAAATTAAAATTTAATTATTAAATATTTAAAGTTAATTAGTTTATAAATAAATAGATTATATTAATTAGTTAGATTAAGATTAATTAATAATAGTTTATTAATTAATTAGTTTAGTTCATAATTAAGAATTAAAATAGAATTAATTATTAAGTAAGTAGAATTCTAATTTAGGATTTAATTTTTAATGAGAATTTTGAATTTTTTTTAGCCCAGTAACAGAATTTCCAGATTCATGTCAGATTTGATTCATCAACTTTGGAGGCTCATAGATTGGGTTATACTTGGCCAAATGAGGCCCAGGATGGTTCATTGGAAAGAAAAAATCAAGGACAACATTTTTGAGGAGGTTTCACTAACAGATTTAATCGTTTATTGGGTCAAAAATCAGGCAGAAGATCAAGCTCCGAATTTTGAAAACAAAATCAATTTTATGAGTTATTTTCTTCATTTTCATTTGTCCAAAGCCTCTTCTAATTGCAGATCCATTGGTTAATAATATCTTTGGCCAATTAAACCACCCCAAACATCAATAGAAAGCTTATGTTTTATTTTCAATTATTTATTAAAATAGAGTTTGATTGGATTTGATTTAATTGCCAAAAATGATATTTTGATTGCATCTTAATTTATTTTCATTTCTTTTTGCGGGGAAACAGTGGAAGAAATATGGAGAAAAGGATCTCAGTCAATGAGAATGCTCCACCAATTGAAGATCAGGATTTTTGAGCAAATAAAATTGGATTTGGCAGATTTCTCTTCACCAAACTTTCCTCTCAAGAATTCCTTCACAAATAGTATAAGTAATAGATTGCAGAATGTAATAAAGGCTGCTCTCCTCTGCAATTTTAGACTTCTAAAAGCACTACTGTAATAGGAAGTTAGAGTTGTAGCAGAAAGGAGAAAAAATCTCAGATCTGGGGATTATTGAGGATTTTCCCTTTGTATCTTGAATTATACATGAAGGGCAAAGTTTGCACTATTGTGGCTTTAGCTTTGAAAGTAGAAGTTCAAGCAATGTAAAGAGCTGTTGGAGACCACGGACAGAGAGTTGGATGCAATAAATTGGTATTTCTAATACTATTGTTTCAAATATCAGTTTTATTTTTATGGTAACATGAATGTGTCATTTTATTCATGTTTGTGCACTATTGTCAATATGGATAATTTGTCTCAATGTTGTTATTATGTATCTCTGTTCTTATGAATTAATTTCTCATTTTTGAGTAACTATTTACTCAGAAATCTGTCTTATAAAACTGATTTATTGAATGGTAATGTGTTGTGAACTATTTCCACATATCATTATTCAATTATTGGACTTACTGATCTGATAATTAATATAATTTTTGTGAACTACTTCCTGAATGTTGTTGGTTATTATTTCAGTTAAGAGGTCTCAATAGGATGTGTTTTGGTAACCATAATATGAGTTAATTGAACTACTTCATTAACTTGATATTCATTATAAACAAGACATATTTAAATCCCGATACTTTAATTGTCTTGCTCTTAGTTGGGTTAGATCTATATCTGCCTAATTAAGATAGGATTTAGATTAGTTTCTTTTTCTTGCATCATAGAATCAACTTGCATTTAGAGTAAATTCTACATTCTTTTAAGTCCTCTTCTGAAAGAGGCAAAACTTTAGTTGTGGCTTGGCTGAACCCAAATCAGCTTAAGGGTCATTCTCTTGCCTGATCAGCAAGAAGAAGTGATTTGATATCCCTTTCTATTGGTAGTTAAAGATACATCATAAACCAATAGCGATAGGGAGAAGGTAACTGGACCTAGTTAAACCAGTCGGAGCCACCACACCAAACGGAAAAGGAGCTGCTTTAAGGTCCGGACCAGGTGGTTATCCCCGAGTGTTGTTGCAGCGATTTTCGAGGCATCAACACTTAGTAGACTGAATGAGAAGTTTGAATGAAGAAATGAGAATTTGCGAGGCAAGTAATGACAAAATCATGCAGGCACATGAGAAGAAAGCATAATTCTATGCAGTAATCCTTCATAGTTTGTTAGAATTGCATAGACACGGACTTCTTCAGATCAGCCATGGACAGGAGGAAAATACTAATGGGGCATATGGAAGTAGATTTCATGGTGGGAATAGGTCGGATATGGATGACATGATCAGATATGGTAGGTTCTTGTATACTCAGGATAGGAGAGGCAATGTACATACGCTTTATTCTAATTCTAGTTCTGACAGGCACTATGATCGTCAACATTATCATCCTTTTAGGAAGAGTGATAGGGGATATTTTCCAGATGATTTCAAGAAATCCAATCTACCTACCTTTGATGGGGGTTTGAGGAAGTTAGAGGATGCAAAGGAATATCTATTTGGGATGAAGAAAGTATTTGAGATGAATGAGTACACCAAGAATATGATGGCCATAATAGATATCTTTAGCCTCAAAGGGAAAGTGGACATCTAGTGGGAAGATTTGAAGCAGGTTAGAGACATGAGGATAGAAGAGTTGAGTTGGCATGATTTCAAGAGACTCTTCATGAAGAAGTACTTGTCAGAGAGGTAATACAAAAACAAAGCCAAGGAATTATATGAGCTAAATATGGAGTCGATGACAAATTAGGAGTATACAACCAAGTTGTAGGATTTTTTGAGATATGTAATGTATCTTAAAGATGAGAAGGTTAATGTTCAGAGCTTTCTTAGTGGATTGTCATTAGCATTTAGATATTGGAATCAATATGATGAGCCTCAATCGCTTGAGGAAGTTATTGGGAAATTGAAGCATTGTTATGAGTAGTCAAAGTGTAAGACAAAATCACAATACGGTTGGAAGGGGAAAGAAAAAGCTAAAGGTAAATGATAGCCAAAAAGAAAAATGCCTTAAGATGAAGGTGATAAAGAAAATGTTTCACCTTATAAGAAGTTCAATGTAGTTAGACAGGGACATGGGTCACAACCTGGAGGGCAGAAGAATAGAGGTGATGTTATGGGATTGTTGTAGTGTTCAATATGTGACAAGGAGCATCTCAAGAGAGATTGTCTATAGTATCAGGGTGGTAGGCCTCAAATATATAGTGCAAAGGAGGCACATAGTGTTGGGGATGTGGGAAGAGCATTCCTCGTATCTCTGCAAAATTGGATAATAGGTAGGAGGATCACTAGGCCTCTATTATTGAGATGGACAATAAGCTTTTTGATCAAGTTTTTTCTATTTTGGTTGACCTTGGATCTAATTATAGTTATATTAATCTTGAACTGGTGGGTAAGTGTAGTTTGAATAGAGAAGTACACGCAGAATCTTGGTTAGTGTAGTTGGCTACAAGTACAAAGAAGAGAATGCATCACTAGGTAAGAGCTTGTGCATTTGAGTTGAATGGTATGCCTACATCAACCCATCTAAATTTATTGTACTCATTGGGATCATATATTATGCTTTTGAGTATCGACTGGTTGTGTTAGAGTCGGTCTAGTCAGTCCTCCGTCAGAGATCAAAACTCTTTATGCATTTCATTTTTAGGAGTCCCGCTCCATTCACTCAGCTGAATTCTGCTAGGGGAATGCCATAATCTAACGGAAAATGTCATGCTAGTCATTTCCCCTCATGTCTGGCTCCTGCTAGCTTAGGTCTTTTGTCAATGATCACCAAAGTTCATGACAGTCAATGTCTGGTCCTTTAATGGACAAAAGCCATTTTCAATCATTAGGTCTAGGGATTAATCAATTTGGTCTTAAACATATCCAATAAATCCATGCAGGCCAGAGTGAGGCCCTTACAAAGTTATGATTCAGAGAGTTTCATCTTCATGTTGATAGACTTCGACTGTTCTTCAAAACTCTATTTTGAAGAAAAGTCAAACAGTGTCATTTGTGATAAAATTTGCAAAAAAAGTCATCAATTGATTTCTTCAGGTGCAGTCATGGTTTCCGTGGCCAAATGCCCTGTCATGCAAGCCCTGCAAAGAGTGCTGAAAATTCATCATTTGAGCTAAAATTTCAAAGGGAAAAGTGAAATTCAGTATTGCTTTAAGTCAGTGAAAAAGTGTCAAAACACAACATTAGCAAAATGGGTTTTTGAAGAGGAAAAAAATAAACCCATGAATTCAAAGCCTTTATATACAAGTTTCCACCAAAATCAAAGTCATTGTGCTACTCAAGCATATTGAGAAACATAGTAAGGTGTTTGAGAGGCAAAGTGCGTGTTTGGAATGAAGTAGGAGGTAGTTTCCAGGGCGTGGCGCACACACACAGGGGCGCGGTGCACACATAAGGTGCGGTGCACACACACAGGGGTGCGGCGTGCGGCGCACACAGAGCCAACCCACAGTGCAAATTTTCAACGGGCGCGGTGCACACCCAGGGCGCAGCGCATTGGGTTTGGCGCGCAGTGCACACCCACAAAGGGCCGAAATCGTGCCAAATTTCCACAAACTTCTTGTGAAGCCCCTCAAATTGACAGGTAGGCTCTATGTCACGGCTTGCTCATCAAATTTTATGAGTGATATGGTGGTTCTTGGCTATGTTTAATTGCCACAAAACTCATAAAACCAACCACTCAAGAAACATCAAAACTATGGTGGCTAGGGTTACAAAATTGTGGTGTTAGTGCCAAGGTTCCATTTTCACTCTTCACTTTTCCCTTGCTTGCCATTTTTCCCTATTCCCCTTTCTCATTTTTCATATTATCCCCGCCCTAAAACACTAGCCAACCCTATTCCCTATCCCCTCCTCTTATTTGTCAACATAACACCCCAAAACCCTACCTTATCAAAACCCCAAAACCCTACCCTTTCAAATTCCAAAACCCCCTACATATCCCTAAACAAACTTCTCCCCATAACCCCTATTCCCATCATATTACTCCCTTCCTAATACTCCCTTGTTTCATTGTTCCCCTTGCTGGCAGATATCACAACAACACCTAGTTTCACACCATCATCAAAGGGCAGCACAAGTACAGTACACACAGCAGTCATGGCATCAAAGCATTCATCAGAGTACGAGATGGAGACACAAAGTGATTCATCCTCAAAAGAACAGGCTCCTAGGAGACATCACAAGAGTGGCAAACATGTTAGGGATGAGCCAACTACACTCACTAAATTGCAGGCCTGCCCTCTTGCGATGTCATGTTTCCAGCATCTATTATGTTTTGAATTTTGTCAAAGAGTGGCCAATGTTAGAGTTCATCATGAGTTCGCCCATCTTTTTGTGCTTCACCTACATGCAGGTTAGTCTATGTTGGCTGGGGTCACCTTCACATTGACACCCAAAACTATCTCAGTGGCAAGAGGCATACCAAACGTTGGAGAACAGTGGCACAAGAAAAAGAAGGTGGATAGGCAACACTATGAGCCTTACATTAAGGCCAGATTCTTGAGGTAGCTCACAAGAGTCTTTCCATTCAGATATTTGAAAGATGAGTATGCTCCACTCATGAAATTGATCATGAAATACTTCAGCTGTGAGGGGAGGTTCTCTTGTCTATATGCCTATCACATCAGGTTGCTCATGCACTTTACCAAGGTGCGGATGATGAACCCCCCATTTTTCATTTGCAGGAACATAGAGAGGATGAACACCTTCATGTAGCATAAGACCCCTTAGCAGCAACTTAACAGTGTTTATCACTTTGCTCTTATCCGGGTTTTGGTAGATCATCAGTTGGGATTGCAGGGCATTGCTTGGGAGGACTTCCTCTCCCGTGACCCCTTCAGCACTTCACAGGTACTATCAGAGGTAGAGAGTGAGATAGGTGGTCCTTCTCATCAGTATGAGCGCCATGAGACCACTACTATGCTAGTATTCGTTACATATCAGAGAGGCAGTAGGCACTTGTTTGCAGCAGCAAAGCGAGTGTTATCTCCACCCGTGGTGGAAGGGGCCTCGCTTTTGGCATCGAAGACACAGGTACAGGACAAGGGCAAGAGGCCCATGCATGACGAGGGGCCATCAGGTGAACAGGAGGCCGACTTCATCCTCATTGAGGATCATGATGCAGATGTGGAGAGTGCCAAACTTAGGATGACCATTCAGGAGTAGAACACGGAGATCCAGGACTTGTCATTCAATTTGGAGAGGGCCAAATGGATCATCAGGTATTTGGAGCAGAGGAACAAACAGCTTGAGGACCAGCATGAGATCATGGAGCTACAAAGCATCCATGAGAATCGACAAGCTGCCCAACAAAGGAGGATCGAGCTCACTACCTTGGAGCAATAGATTAACAATGACCATGAATCTTGGCTCAAGCGGATCAACATCCACCTTGAGAGACTGCTGGAGAAGGCCAACAGAGACAAAATTATACTGAGGAGGATCGTTTATCATTACAGGGCACAGAACATGAGTGTGAAGGCTCGGGTAAGGAGCTTGAATGAAAAATTGAGCAAAGCAACAAAGAGGAAAAAGAGGAAAAAAGAGCAAGATCAACTTCGAATATTGGCTGAAACCTCTTTGGCCCAACATAGTGCCTCTTAGATAACCACCAGCCCAAATTTCAAGAAATTTCGGGCAATTTTGGTCACATGGCAATTTTTTGGTCACAACACAGGTTTTTTCTCCCTGTGCGTCGCGCTACTAGCGCGACGCTTAGGATTGGGAGCTCCAAATTGGAAATGGCTTGAATTTTTGGATTCAGCATGCAAAATCATGACTACTGGTGCTTGGACAAGAAATTTGGGCATGATTTGAGTGTCCAGGAGGCCAAAAACATCCAAAATCGAAAGGGAACAATCAAGTATCGTCTAGCAAAAATCCACACACTGCGCAGTCAAAACCTAAATCTCCTTGCATCATTTGCAATGGAGACCACTATCACTGAGATTATCCCTGCATCCCTCGAATCTTAAGGGACTCGTCTCCTCGTTTTCACCACCCAGTAGCACCAACCTCTGGCGATCATGTTGAATGCTCACCGTCAACCAGTGAAGGTGAAGCACATGGACAAAGAAGGAATCCTAAAATTCCTTGTAAGTTGTGTGAAGGTGATCACGCCATCCACCGCTGTCCCTTCCTTGAAGAGGCTAAAAGAGTTTTAGATAGTCGTCCGGTTTCACCATTACGACTTTCTCCTGGATATCAAAAACTCTTACTGAGTCCTCCACTGGTTGAAAATCCGGCTGGCCCATCCTTGTGGTCAGCCGAAGCACCTATCGTTGAAAATGAACCTTCGGAATCCATACCAGATGAAAGTCAAAGGGTTGATACAGCAGTTGACCTGGTATTTCCTTCAGAATGTTCATCTTCGAACGATACCGTCACTGAAGAGAAAGAGAATGACACCGTTCAAATTCCTTTCATCAACATCGACTCCGATGAGCTTGGGGGCAGTCCTCCCGTTCCTTTATCGCAGGAAGGAAGTTCATCAGAGTCCTACCCGGCTGTCTATTCGGTCCCACCACCAAGAAACCTAGTGGTTTCCTTCGACTGGAATCTACTAGGCAGACCCGGTTTACCAGCCAGTGTACCATTCAGAATTATTGTACAAGCTTACAGAATGGTCATGGTTGGTACCATCATCGATGAAGGGGCTTTTGTGAGTATCCTTCCCTCAACTTCTTGGAAAGCGCTTGGTTCACCATCACTCTTGCCTGAAATGAGAAATCTAACAGGTTTCGACAAAGGAACCAGTCGACCTTTAGGGATCCTTTCAAATGTGCCCATTACTTTGAGAAGGAAAATTGTTCACATGAACGTTATGGTAGTTCAAGGACCTTTAGATTACAATCTACTCCTTGGATGCAACTATATTTATTGCATGGGAGCTGTCGTCTCCTCACTCTTTAGAGTAATGTGTTTTCCGCACGAAGGCAGAATGGTCAAGCGCGTAGACCAAATGTCATTCCCTGGTTCACACATTGCAAATAGTCAAACTCCATCCCTGAATGGTATTTTCATGCAAGAAATGTCTCATCGGTCTCCAGTCCGTCCACCTGATGAGCGCGAGTGATTCAGGAAGATGTGACTGAAACCCAGGGGGCATGCACCCTGGTCTGCTTCGGTAGGAAAACTATGGGTATAGGGTAGGTTTCGGCGAAGGATATATGACGAGTCTGATACCCATCCGTCTAGGAAAATGGAATTAGACCGAATAAGATACCTCCGTTAGAAGGTAGGCCTTTCCCGATAGAACAAATGTTTTCTCTGCAAATTGAGGGGTAACCTGGAAACTCTACTTTGCTATACCTGGGGGCATGCAAACCTTTCCGCATGCAAGTGAAGAGTGGCTATTTATTTTTTAAATTTGTAGGACCTCTAACCCTTTAAACCCGTAAGGCTAGTTGTTTTCTAACTTGCATAAAGAAAGGATCCGTGGCAAAGCTTTACAGATGTAAGCCACTTCAAAATAGCATCTCGAATGAGACATTTTCATCATACGACTGGCAAGCAATGTTGTCAGAGTTCAAGCTCGTTAAAAAATAAACTGTCCATGAGCAGTTTTAGCGCATAGTTCATGCTCGTTAAAAAATAAACATAAGTCATGAGAAAGTGTTTCTCCCCGCGTTTAAGCTCATTAAAAAATCAACGGGTAAATAACCATTGTGAATGCCTTATCGCCAGCTTTTGAACCTTGGTCGTGTTCTCGCCATCACCTCCACTCTGTTTTTAGCTGATCATTCACCCCCACATGATTGTTTACCCCTTCGAGGAACATCTGCGAAGAGTGATTCTGCTAGCCATCCTTGTAACTTTTCCGTGATTGGAAAATTCCAAACCTTACATGGAATCAGGTGCTACCCGAAACCATCACTCGTTCCTCAAAAATGAGTCTTCTTTAAGATCTTTTCACCTGACTTGTAAAATATGAAAATATTACCGAGCGATTGGCCTCTCCGGCTCATTAAAAGGCATTGGAAGTGCTATCCCTCCTCTAGATTTTAATCTTTTTGGACCTGAGGGATTATTACACAAAAATATCGAGCGCTTGTCTTGTTCGGCTCGTTAAAACTATCGAAAATTCATCCCTTTTGTATTATTTTATGCTTTTTCGGACTTAAGGGATTATACAACAAAAAACAATCTTCAGAGTCTTCTTTCCATTTCTTTCAGACTCTCTAAAATTGAAAGAGACCGAGTTATCTTTGTTGTTAAACTCATTAAACTAAATAGTGACAAACTCGCCCAACAGGACGAGAATGAGTTTCAATGTCGCTAGGCTCGCTACAATATAGCGACAGGTTCGCCCGAAGGGCGGATTATAGAACAAGCATATGTTATCCTCCTCAAGCTTGACAAAAATAAAGCGGTACTAGTCAGCAATGACTGGGGAAAATTGGGAAGAAAACAAGAAGAAACTTTATTGGTAGAAAGTCTCTCTTGAACATGCCACTTTCCTTCCGAATCCATGCCGGGTTGGGTTGTTCCATTCACTGGTCCTCACCATTGGTCCGTCACACTATCCATCTCTGGCGTTAACGCTACCAATCCATCATCAGTTTCACCGATATGTTCAAGAGAAGTCATTGAGACAATTCACCTGAGTCTCACCCACTGCAATTCATTCATGCTTCATTCCTTCATGATTGCCACCCTGAACCCCCATATAATCAGTTTGTTTTCACCTCCAAAATCATTTGCTTTGTTCCATGTCGTTGATGTGGGATTCATTAAGGCCCTCCTGCGATGGGTCACTTCTTGTCTACATCAGGTCATTATCCAAGAAGTTGACTTAGGGACAACCCTTTCAGTACTTTGAAACTTGCATGCCTCAATGACAAGTTTCTCACTTTCGGCGACAGGTTTACATCAATGACCTTCGACCAAGAGATTCTGTGTGGTGCTCGACGCCAAGTCCCTTTTCACACCACGTAGATTGGAATGTAGTACCTTGAGGGTCCTTTTCATTATTGGTGATTGCTCTCACGCCTATTAACAACTTACATCGTTGGCTGGTAATCAGGCGATGTCTTTCCATGTTCGACTCCAATTTTTTTTCACATGGATCGACTTGTACTCCGAGTGAAGATTGGCCGAGTTTGAAGACCCCGAATCTAGTTTCGTCCATCTGGGCTGTGATATATATTCAAGAATATAAAAACATCTAGTGTACATCATTGCCGAATAGATGATCATCCAAATCAAAGGATGATGTGTCCATATCATCAGTTTGTCACATAGATGATCGTCTATCCTATGTACATGAAAATGAGTTTATAAAGCTGAGCATGGGAATGCCTGCCTTAGCTAGATCATGAAAAAATGTTGTCATATAATGTATTGTATTGTATCTTATTACAGGTCACCTCCCAGCTCAGAAAAATTCAAATCCTCATAGAAAAGCATTTGACCCAACATCAAAAACAATTAACGACCTCATGCTTTAGGGGGCAACAGTTATAGACATTTTTGGGCACTTCAACCCCAATCACAAATGGCCATAAACTGAGGCATCTTAAGTCCCTAAAAGGGTTGCTTCACTGCCTAAAGGAATAAGGTCAACTGATTACATCATCTCCTAGAAGTTCTCCACTGAAAACTACTCATAAATGGTCAAAACTGGACCATACTGAGAGCTCCATGCAGGGGGTGCAATGCATATCACCTTCCCAATGTATAGGGTGTGATGCATACTATTTTTCTCCTTTGTGGGGTGCGATGGTCGGGAACAGAAAAATGGTAGGGACCAAAATGCAAGGTGGAAGATCATGGAATCTTCCAGAAGCTTCCCCTCTGACACTTGCCACTCCATTTTCGACCAGGGATGTGTAAGAGATCTTCATTCTCCAAGTGGAAGTAGGAACTATCAGAGAGAAGACACTAATCAAGATCCCAAAAGATGACTCACCTCTCTGTAATAATCTATATATGGATCCCCTATCACAGAGATCCAGAGCTGGAATTTTGTAATCTATAGAGAAGTGTTGTCAGTATTCTTGTGTACATTCACAGTGTTGGGTGATTTTTCTTTGCTTGAGGTGAAAGAAGGGCTTCTTAGCTGGAGGATGATGCTGGGTGAGATCTGCTCATGGTTGTAATCCTCTTGGTACTTTTATCTGAATAAAGTTATTCTTGTTTCCTTCCATATCCTGGTGTGCTTGTTTATATATGCTTGTATATGGTTAATCTACATCTGATCCTACATTATTTGTGAATTTAGATCCTTGTTTCTTGCATAGTAGTATGTTGCTGTGATTCTATAGGTCCTTTTGAAGCTGAGGAGACAAAGAGCAAGCAACAAAACTCTATCAAGAAGGGGAGGGAATCGAGCGCAAGACTCAGGTTGGCCCTCTTGGTTCTCCTCTCATCTATTTTCATAAAAGGAATCAACAGTAGACTTTGATTGTTTGTTTCTAAGATAGCCACAATATTAGTGGGAATAGCAGCATCCGAGTGGACACTATTCCCATATAACAAAATGGCGACTCCACTAGGGAGCGACTAGATTACTTGTTAGCCTATCTATCCTTGTTTCTTTCATAAACATACAGACGGAGCCTGAAGTCAAGCCAGCTAGCCTTCGAACTACATTTGTCATACAAATGCAAAGTAGATCAATGCTGCTTCAGTCAATCTCAGTTTTTGTTTATAAATTAAACAATAGATCTGCAAGCAATCTAATTGCCCTAAGTAGTGGCTCTAGTAAACTCTTAAATCACCCCTGTGTTTTACATACAGTGATAACTACTTATTCAGCCTAAACACCTGAACTAAACTGCAAACTGTAAGTGAAATCTCATTCAAAGTCCCACACTGCAACCATAACACCCTACCTTCAAGGCAACCTGTATGCATCGCACTTCCCAAATCGAGTAACTGCGCTGCATACTGAGTTCACTGTGTAACAGGTGCGATGGTCAAGGAGGACTGACTTTACCCTCCGACTGTGGATTTTTCTCACTGTTTTCAGTCTTATTCAAGAGTTTTGCTGGCTGTAATCAGTGTACTTCTGTGAAAACCCCCTTCTCTTGCATTATTCTGCCTCCTTAGTGCAAAGAACTATAAACTTTTTTTATGTATTGTGCGTCGTTTTAGTTCTCTTTTGCAAAAAATAACATAGTCAAACTATCGTCCCTAGATCTGAAAGTGTCATAGCTGTCGTTTTCAGTTTTAGAAAACAATCACATTGTTTTAGATAGTTGATTATACGGCTATCATTGCATAAGACTTGATTTACTAGTTTTAAAGTGTCGAAAAGCAATTTCCATTTTAAAATCGCAAAGTGTCTCTTGTTTTCACTTCGTTTTGAAAAAGAATTTTGTCGAGTACAATCGCTTTAAAAGTATTTCAGTTTTGCACATAGTTTTCTTAGTGTCATTTACACATTAAGGGAACTGAAAACCAATACATGCATGTGCATTTGCATCTTGAATGCTTGGCTTGATTTAGGACTGTGCATTTTAGCGTGTGCTCTATGCTCTGTCAAGAAAAGATGCTTGACTTTCTTCCCTTTAGTAGCTAGGATTTTCATTGCTGAAAGAAGATAAAACATCTGTTTATCATCTTAGACTACATTTTAGGACTTATACATACATCACGTGGTGAACCTGAAAGGCAAACTGTTAAGCAAGATCAACTTAAAATAAATTCAATGAATCTAACAACGCTTTGGAACTTAACACACAACATCTAGAGGTCTAGGCTAGAGACGTATTCTAGCGTCATAAAGCCTGGTAACTATTTCTTTCAGTCCTGGTTGGGTGATTCCTCCACTCTGAGTCGACAAGTGCCAGTACAGACTTGTGCTCCCACGTATCATCGCGTATATATTGGGAGACCACAATAGGCTGCATCCTTTATCCTTAGGAAGCCTTGTCTACCGCCCTATCGATCATAATGCACCGAACACAACATTCGGGAAGATTGATTGTCGTACCGTAAAAAGTATTCTGCAGTTTTACGATTGGTTTGGTAATCCTCTCTGCCTAGATCTCTGAAGAATTCCATTTTGCTCCTTTTCAAAATCCTTAAAGGAAAAGGTCCTCTGAGTGCTTGTCACTTCAAGCTCAATAAAAATCGAAGGTAGCTAGAGTCATCTTTTGTTTTTTCTTGACTCATTAAAATTGAAAAAACAAGTTGTGTCCAAGCGTCTAAAAATTTATTTTAATCGGAATAACGTCACAAATTCCCCCGTTGATCTTCAGGTTGAGAAAATGGAGTCTACCAACCAAGGATTTCCCCGTGAAGGAAATCCTAGTCCCTTCTCCTCTTGGGGAGATGTTGGTCCACTCCATATGGCCGCTTTGTCACTTCCAGGATTGACAATTGGTTTGCTGGTCTTGCTCTTCTCTACCTCTGTCGTTCAGAATCCCATAATTCCTGAACAGTCTAATCAGCAACTAGACGACACTAGAGTTGTCTCCCAACCTTCTAATTCATATGATTCTCCATGTCCTCCTTCCTCTTCACTTGATAAAGATGATAAAGCTAAAATTCAAGTAACTGAGAAGAAGAAGAAGCAGAAAGAGAAAAAGGAAAAGAAGAAAAAAGAACCAAAATCGAAAGGGAGCAACCAAATATCGTCTAGCGAAAATTCACACACCGCACAATCAAAACCTAAATCTCCTTGTGTCATTTGCAATGGAGACCACTATCACCGAGATTGTCCCTGCATCCCTCAGATATTAAGGGACTGGTCTCCTCGTTTGCACAATCCGGTAGCATCAACCTCTCGCGATCACGTTGAATGCTCACCATCAACCAGTGAAAGTGAAGCACATGGACAAAGAAGGAATCCTAAACTTCCTTGTAAGTTGTGTGAAGGCGATCACGCCATCCACCGTTGTCCCTTCCTTGAAGAGGTTAAAAGAGTTTTGGATAATCGTCCGGTTTCACCGTTACGACTCCCTCCTGGATATCAAAAACTCTTGTCGAGCCCTCCACCGGTTGAAAATCCGGCTGGCCCATCCTTGTGGTCAACCAAAGCACCTATCGTTGAAAATGAACCCTCGGAATCCATACCAAACGAAAGTCAAAGGGTTGATACAACAGTTGACTTGGTATTGTCTTCAAAGTGTTCATCTTCGAATGATACCGTCACTGAAGAGAAAGAGAACGACACCATTCAAATTCTTTTCATCAACACTGACTCCGATGAGCTTGGGGGCATTCATCCCCTTCCTTTACAATAGGAAGGAAGTTCATCAGATTCATATCCGGCCGTCTATTCAGTCCCACCACCAAGCAACCTAGTCGTTTCCTTCGACTGGAATTTACTAGGCAGACCCCGTTTACCTACCAGTGTACCATTCAGAATCATTGTACAAGCTTACAAAATGGTCATGGTTGGTACCATCATTGATGAAGGGGCTTCTGTGAGTATCCTTTCCTCAACTACTTGGAAAGCGCTTGGTTCGCCTTCGCTTTTGCCTGAAATGAGAAATCTAACAGGCTTCGACAAGGGAACCAATCGACCTTTAGGGATCCTTCCGAATGTGCCCATAACTTTGAGAAGGAAAACTGTTCACATGAACGTTATGGTAGTTCAAGGACCTTTAGATTATAATCTACTCCTTGGACGCAACTATATTTATTGCATGGCAGCCATCGTCTCCTCACTCTTTAGAGTAATGTGTTTTCTGCACGAAGGCAGAATGGTCAAGCTCGTGGACCAAATGTCATTCCTCGGATCACACATCGCAAATAGTCAAATGCCGTCTCTAAATGGTATTTTCACGCAAGAAATGTCTCATCAGTCTCCAGTCTGTCCACCTGATGACCATGAGTGATTCAAGAAGATGTGACTGAAACCTAGGGGGCATGCACCCTGGTCTGTTTCGGCAGGAAAACCTTGGGTATAGAGTGGATTTCCGCGAAGGATATATGACTAGTTTGGCGAACCCGTCCTCACAGGAAAATGGGAACAGACTAGAATAAGATACCTTCGTTAAGGTTATGCTGAGTGGCATGCGGTCGCACCACTCCCCTTTGTCTGTTTCGATAGACATCGCTAAGAAAGCATTTTATCTGCTACGCAGATGAAACTTTCTTGGTAACCTGGAAATTTTTCGCTATACATGGGGGCATGCAAACCTTTCCGCATGCAAGTGAAGAGCGGCTATTTATTTTTTAAATTTTTAGGACTTCTAACCCTTTAAACCTGTAAGGCTAGTCGTCTCCTAGCTCGCATAAAGAAAGGATTCATAGCAAAGCTTCAAAAGGTGCAAGCTCCATAAAAAATGGCATCTTGAATGAGACATTTCTTATCATATGACTGGCGGCAATGTTGTCGCAGAGTTCAAGCTCATTAAAAACTAAACTCTCCACGAGCAGTTTTAGCACATAATTCAAGCTCGTTAAAAAATAAACATAAGTCATGAGCAAGTGTTTCCCCCAACGTTTAAGCTCATTAAAAAATGAACCGGTAAATAACCATTGTGAATGCCTTATCGCCAGCTTTTGAGCCTTGGTCGTGTTCTCGCCATCACCTCCACTCTGTTTTTAGCCGATCATTCACCCCCATATGATTGTTTGCCCCTTTGAGGAACATCTGCGAAGAGTGATTGTGCTAGCCATCCTTGTAACACTGCCATGTTTGGAAAATTCCAAATCTTACCTGGAATCAGCTGCTACCCGAAACCATCACTCGTTCCTCGAAAATGAGTCTTCTTTAAGATCTTTTCACCTGACTCGTAAAATATGAAAAGATTGTCGAGCGATTGGCCTCTCCAGCTCGTTAAAAGGCATCGGAAGTGCTATCCCTCCTCTAGATTTTAATCTTTTTGGACCGGAGGGATTATTACACAAAAATATCGAGCGCTTGTCTTGTTCGGCTCATTAAAACTATCGAAAATTCATCCCTTTTGTATTATTTTACACTTTTTCAGACTTAAGGGATTATACAACGAAAAAGAATCTTCAAATTCTTCTTTCTGTTTCTTTTAGACTCTCTAAAATTGAAAGAGATCGAGTTATCTTTGTCGTTAAACTCGTTAAAACATAATAGTGACAAACTCATCCAAATGGACGAGAATGAGTTTCATTGTCACTAGGCTCGCTAAAATATAGCGAAAAGTTCGCCCGAAGGGCAGATTATAGAACAAGCATATGTTATCCTCCTCAAGCTTGACAAAAATAAAGAGGAACTGGTCAGCAATGACTGGGGAAAATTGGGAAGAAAACTTGAAACTTTATTGGTAGCAAGTCACTCTTGAACATGACGCTTTCCTTCCGCATCCATGCCGGGTTGGGTTTCTTCGTTCAGTGGTCATCACCATTGGTCCATCACACCATCCATCTTTGGGGTTAACACTACCAATCCATCATCAATGTCACAAATATGTTCGAGAGAAGTCATTCAGACAATTCACCTGTGTCTCACCCACTGCAATACATTCATGCTTCATTCCTTCATGACCGCCACCCTGAACCCTATATCGTCAATTTGTTTTCACCTCCAAAATCATTTGCTTCGTTCTGTGTCATTGATGTGGGATTCATTAAGGCCCTCCTGCGACGAGTCACTTCTTGTCGACATCAGCTCATTATCCAAGAAGTTGACTTAGGAACAACCCTTGCAGTACTTTGAAGCTTGCATGCCTCAATGGCAAGTTTCTCACTTTCGGTGACAGGTTTACATCAATGGCCTTCGACCGAGAGATTTTGCATGGTGTTCGATGCCAAGTCCTTTTTCACACCACGTGAATTGTACTATAGCACCTTGAGGGTCATTGTCATTAT
>APFE030510090.1:0-31667 GCA_000404065.3 Pinus taeda
TCCCCAGGCAAGTAAATCATGAAGATATCGAAGAAGATGAAGACTACTCTCCATATCAGACAGATGATGAAGAAGAACCTCAAGAGGCACCAGAGGAACAGATAAGGACAGAAGAGAAGAATCCATCTAGGTATGTTCAGAAGATGTTGGCATTATGGCTAAAGTGTTGTCCTTGATGGCAACCCATACAGGTGATGGATCACTGTACAACAGGTCAATAGCAAATATTGATGAACAACTCTCAAATATTGAAGAAAATAAGGAGTACGCAGGCACACCGTTCAAAAGGTGCGTACATGCAGGCATGTCTTATATAAAGTGCGTACATACCCGCAGGATACCCATTCATTGGGTGCGTACCCCCAGTGCACACACTTCAAGGCAGTTAAGCGCCCACACATGGGGTTTTCTCATGGTAGTTAGCCGACGGTATTGTGTTATCATGGTTTGGCCTGTGGTATTGTTTATTTTATTATTATTATTGAGCCCCATGATCCTTGTTTAAGGAAGAGCTTTACTATATAAAGCAAAGAAGATCATTTGGCTTAAGCATGTTTTTGGTTGAATATCTTATGAGGGCAAGATCTGGTCTAGATCTAAATAAGGCGAATCTACTGATGGACTAAGATCTCTTCGGCGCATGTTCAGATCTGTAGATCTGACTGTCTAGGTTCTTTCTGAAGTCTTGAAATCATCTATGCCCGAAGGTACGCAGGTACAGTGAGAGAAAAGTGCGTACATACGCAGGAACGAAGAATTTCAGGTGCGCCCGTACGCAGGCACAGAAGGGTTTCAGGTGCGCCGGTACGCAGGTACAGAAGGGTTGCAGGTGCGCCCGTACGCAGACACAGAAGGGTTTCAGGTGCGGAAGACCGCAGACAGTTCAATGGATTCAGAGCGAGGTATGCAGGCTACCAGTTGAGCAGAGTGCGTACGTAAGCAGGCGAGCAGTTGAGCAGGGTGTGTACTGTAAGCAGGCAAGTAGTTGAGCAGGGTGAGTACTGTAAGCAGGCAAGCAGTTGAGCAGGGTGCTTACGTAAGCAGGCGAGCAGTTGAGCAGGGTGCTTAATTCTATTAAAATCTTTGTTTATCATTGCTGTGTTCTGGGTGTTAAAGTGATGTCTGGTTTCTGGTATTATGATCTTATAACAGTCGTCTGAGAAGTGATTGATTATATCTTTATGTGATATGATGAACTAGATCTGGTTGATGACTCTCATTGTATATGTATTGATCTAGTGATTGGGTGATTCAGAAGGTTGTTTGATTATGAGCTTCAATATGGTTATTGGGTCCAGTATGAAAATTGGATGAAATGTGGCCCTTTCAGATTATGTGTTGTGCTTCAGTGTATCTAGTATGAAAATTGATGAAACGTGGTACCTGGAGGAGAGAAGATTTTAGGTCAGCACCTACGTACTAGTATCTAAGCTAGTACAAGATCTAAAGGAAATCTTTGGAGCATCATAGCAGGTAGTAGCTTGCGTACTAGTAAATGGATCGGCTAGTACAAGAGCAAAGGGGGTTGTAGCTCCCGTACTGGTATAAGGCTGCACCAGTACAAAATATTGTAAAAGGATTTTCTTATTAAGAAGAAGATTGAGATGACTTGCAGCAGGTGGTTTTCTCCCGCATTGGGTTTCCACCTTATATCATGGTGTTCATGTGTGTGCTCTTTATGTGTGATGGTCTATTCTACTTACTGTTAATAAGGTTAATAATGTTCTGATGCATTTACTGAAGATAAGCTAACTGAATCATAAGATTACTGCATGTACGTTGGTTGCTTTTAACACAGTCGTGTATATACGCGGATATCCTTAACTGAAGTAGCGTATATGAATATGAGTATGAAAATGAAAAAGTTTTATTGATTTGATAATACTGATTCACCCCCCCCCCTCTCAGTATTATTTCCAACAGTACAGACAAGCGAAGCTTTGATGATTGGCACAAATGTAGGAGGATGATGGAAACATGATTTGGGAAGCCTAAGATGTGACTGATAGACAAGTATGATGGGTAGAATGATCGCACACGTATCTAGCCAAATGGACACAGCCTTATGGAGAAACGTCCCAACCTGAGTGGGTGCACCTGTTTTTTCATACCTTGGATGTTATCCCAATGAATTGGTACATAGAAATAGAGCTCTACCATGGGATAGGCGACTAGGATATCCTCCGTGAAGGATTCATGATGACATTCAGTTTTGAGGATGGGTTTGATAGTATTGATGAGGTGCTACAATAGGTGAAAGCAAACATCTTTAGGATACCATAGGATCCTTTAGACCTAACTCAGCCTGAATGGGCTACTCAACTGAGTCGCGTGCTTGAATGCTATAATATAAGTGTTGAAGATGAGGATGAGGATCCACGAAAGATTAACATTTTGGAAACAAAAGGCCACCACAAGGTTCAAGGACCACAGATTGAGAACCCTGATATAACCGTGCCAATAAAAAAAAGATAAGTGAAAATTGGTACGGAGGCAAACTCAAATTCACAAAGATTAGAGACTACCGGGATGACACGACGGTGGATAAGGTTGTTGAGTTACTCCATGAATACGAGGACTCATTTCCTACCAAGTTTATGGATTTGAAAGGAATAATCAGAGATCTAGGAGTGACGAAGATCACGTTAAGGCCTGATGCAAAGCCAGTTGAGCAGAGCCCTTACTGCCTCAATCCAAAATACAAGGAAAAGGTTCTCTTAGAATCTGATTGGGTAAGCCCAATGGTGGTGAAAGAGAAGAAGCAGAAAGATGAGATAAGGATATGTGTGGATCTTAGAAAACTGAATGATGCGTGTGTTAGCACCTAGATTGAACCTCAGGCTGAAGGAAGGCAATGCCAGGGTAACCACAAACCATTCTTAGCCAAGTAGCTAGCCCTACTAGGCTAGAAGAGGGCTCTCTCTATAAGGATCTCAACCAAGATGACTAGATTAGGAACACAATATTAGGCTAGGTATAGTAGCACAAGGTTTGATATGAATTTGAAGGATTTTGCTGGATCAGGAGGAGCCAAACATCTAGGGCAGGGAAATTAGGTCAAAATTGCAGTGTGTTCGATGGGGCAAGGTAGGCACAAGGCTCAACACTCTAGGGTTTGATGGGTGAAGTGATTCAAAGATAGGTGAGGAGCTAGAGAGATCATGTGAGCAACATGGATTCTTCCTAAACTGAAGAAAACATAGACTTTGAATATTTTCCCAAAACAAAGCATAAATATCATGGGTTTTGTCTATCAACTTGAAAACATCCACTTAAAGAGTATGAGATGATGAAATGGAGTCAAAAATACATTTTAATACATGAAAACATAAGAAAAACTGAATTGAACATCATACCACATGAATCCCAAAGAAATAGATACAACTTTTCATTAATCTCCTACTAAAACTGATACAAAATGATGTCTACTCAAAGCATAAGCATCCAACTGAGTCCAACCCTTTACAATGAGATAGAAAAAGAAGGTATAGACCTCAATTCAACATCATCCCATCTTTATGGGTTGAATCCCTGAGATGAGGAACTAATCCATCAAAAGTTGAACAAGAAACTCGAATCTAGGCAGCCCTAACAACTTGCCTCTAAAAGGGAGGAAACTGATTCATTTGACTTCAAGAGAACTTTTGATCCAATGAATTGTTAGAAAATTATATATTACAGAGCAATGAAACACATAAAATATCGCATAAACATAAACACAAAAAATGCATAAAACTAGAGAGACATAGAAATATGTGGTTCACCTAGTTTGGGTTTCGTCCACCTTGAATAGCCAGTCCTTCCTTTCTATTATCCAGCAAAAATTGAAGAGACACAACCTATAGCAAAGCCACTGTAATATCCTCTGTTTTCTCTCACAGCCTCACCTCTCTATTTCTTGCACACATAATACACATCTATTACATAGCCTCAAATATAATTCCCTCATACAAAGAGAGGGGTTTCCTTCTAGGGCAAAAAACCCTAATCTAAACATAAGTTCTACCATCAGATCATCCACCTAATGCATGGCCCAAATTGACTAGAAATTACTATACTTTTACAAGGAAATTTTACATCTGTTTTTAGCTTCGGGGGCATTGCTCCTGAACCCTTGTCGGGGGACTGCTGGCCCCCAGACTCCCCAGCCGGGGTGGATCTGCCCCGCCGTACCCCCCCAGGTGGAGGGGTGTACAAACTTCCTGGGGTATACATCCAGCTGAAACAAAGACCTCTGAACAATCATGCTCCACATCCAACATGAATCTACCCTTTGGTAACTAATATTCATCCTATTTACATGCCTAGTCACCATTTACATCAGTAAAAACATTATCCATGAGAGAAAACCCAAAAATTACAGTCATGGCACAGTAAAGTGCAAATTGAGCAGACAATTGTCCTATGCGCAGCGCCCAAGCTCTATGTGCATCATGTTTTGTAGGGCCATTTTGGATGCCTTCCTGGTTTCCAAATTGGACCAGAAATATCTCTTTGGAAATATTTTCAAGTCTACATTCCTGAACATCTTGAATGTTTGCATTTGGAGTTCATTGGACCCCTCAAAAAGGGATTCTCCCAAGACTACTTATGTGGCTCAAAAAGAGGGTAGAAAGGTCATTTTTTGGGTGTGTTTTGACCTTTTGGTTGACCAGTTTTGCCCCAAAATCTTAACAAATGCATACGGTGCATGTACTCATTATTTTCAATCCAAAAATGCTGACCATTTCCTATTTGGATGCTCCTAGGAAAAGTGAAGTGCCAGTGGCACTACACATAGAGCCAATTTTTCTGAGTCAAAAATTGCAAAATTCTTCAAAACTTACTCCAAATTTGTGGAGAACACCACCATGAAGTGTCTGGTTTAGCCAAGGAAGCTTCAGCAAGCAACCTAATCCTATCACCCTCTTTTTTTCCTTTGAGTTCTTGTTTTAGCCTTGTCTTCATTTGCTTGACCCTTATGTTGCAAATCTTGTTTCGGGTCTTGTATTGGCGAGACATGTCCCTAATGATTTGATTGTCCATATTGGCCTTTTGTGGGAGCTTCTCCAAATGCAAATTGACCATATCAAGCCAATTTTCTCTATCCTCCTCAATCTCCTTCTCAAGCCTTCTTTTTGTAGTCAAGGTGGCTGGGGTTTATTCTTCTTGCATTACTAACTTGCCTTTGTCACCTTGCCTCTTTGATTTGTGAAGTTCCAGCTCCATGAGGACTTGTTTGTCACTTAGCTGCTTGTTCTCTTTCTCAAGGTATGAAATGACATACTTAGCTCTCACTAAGTTGTCCATTGGTGCTTGGATTTGTGCACCTTTTTCCCTTATGGTTATATTTTCATTTGTTGCCTCATCTTGAGCCTCCAAGTCGACTATCAATGGCATGATCAATGTGTGGCTGTTCAAGTCCACCATGTTCCATCAAATCAAATTCCCTTTCCTTCTCATCATTGAGGCTTTCCTATAGCATCTTTTCTTTCCCGTTATGCACTTGCTGCACCTATTGTGTTGATGAAGAAGGCAAAGCCCCTTCCAAAGTTTGTGGAGCAAGCATTTTCCTATGAGTTGATGAAGAAGGCAAGGCCCCTTCCACATCAAGTGGAGTAAACACTTGCTTATCTGCTACAAAAAAAATTCTATCCCCTCTCTGATATGTTTGGTAGGCTTCTGGCTTCTTAACAACTTGAGTCTCTTTAGCCTTTTCACTTTTCATTACTTTGGAACTATTGGAAGGCATTTCTACTTCTTGGGGCACTGGTGGAGGAATTTGAGGACCATTGAAGATGTCATTGGAAATAAATGTATCCCAGGAGATGTTGAGGAGGTTGAGATGATGTAGCACAATCATTTTAATTAAGGAATAGTGATAGACACTACTCATCTGCTGGGGGTATGGCTTTTTTTTACAATGTAGGCCATCTTCTTAATGTTCTTGAAGAAGAAATATGGGATCTTCAACATTTTCACTCTTGTGAAGTGCATAAGAAGGCTAATATGATAGGTGTACAATCTAGAAAATCTGCCCTCACATGTAAAATATTTCATAATGATCCTCATCATAGGGGCATACTTGTCTTCAAGGAACGTGAAAGGAAAGGTCCTCTTCTTTTCATTCTTGTACCTGGATTTAATGTATGGCTCATAGTAGTGGTCATCCAAGTCTTGTGCTTTATACCATTTTTCCCCCACATTTGGAATCCTTGTGGCATCAACAATGATGGAGGATGAAACTATAAATGTCACCCCAGAAAGAGTTACCTTGTTATCATGGAGATTGGCTACAAAAAGCCTAGTTAGCTCAGGATGATCTTGAACTCTTTCTGCCTGCTCACAAAAATCATAACACCCCAAATGCCTGAAACAAGAGACAATCATATGAGAAGCATGTAACTCTCTTATGTTTGATGTTCCTATCTGATGATTCTACCTCCCTTATGTGGTTTTCTCTGATGCTGAGGTTCATCTCCCATGCTTTCACTACCACTATTTTCCTCCTCTTTATAATCTCTATCCTCTTTATCCATGTTTGTTGAATATTTACGCTTTGAAACCCTAGAGAAGGTAATCAAGGAGTGAGTTATGATTAATAGGGATATGGGAATGGGAGAGGAGCTTGTGCGATGTAGGATGAGATGTATATGATGTGAGAGTGAGAAGGAGGGTATTTTTTGGTAGGGACTATTTAGTAAACAGGGGCTAAAGGATTTGTTTGAGGGAATTAAGGTATAGGGGATAGGTTGAGGGATTTGTTTGAGGGAATTAGGGTATAAGGGATAGGTGGAGGGATTTGTTTGAGGGAATTAGGGTATAGAGGATAGGTGGAGGGATTTGTCAACAGAATGTGGGAATAAAGGATAGGATAAGTAGGGAGGATTTTTAGGCAACTTAGGGTTTGAAAATTTAAATAGAAAACCAACTTCAAAATGATGAAATGAGTGCCAGGAGGATATTTCAAGGAGTGTACTTACTTGTTTAGAGGTTCTAGGTGGGAAAAGAGAAATTTGGATGGTTGATAGGGTGGTTTTGGTGATTTTTGGCCCTATGCATAGTGCCTTGTACAGATGTGCAGCACTTTGGCTCTATGCATAGTGCTGTGAAAAAAAGCACTAGAAAATAGGCCATATGCGCAACGCTCCCTCCTCTATACATAGTGCTCCCTCCTCTATATGTAATGCCTCTTGCTCTATGTGCAATTCCTTTTTTTCAAGCCATTGTTGGAGGCTTTCTCGATGTCCAAATTAAGCTTGTGATAACTCATTGGAAAGCTCTCTCTCTTGGCTACATAATGGACCTATCAATCTATAAAAATGATAAATTATAGATGTTGAAATGTCAATTCTCCCAAGACTGTTCATAAAGTGCAGAATGAGAGTGCAAACATGAAGTGTTCTCTTGTAGGAAACCTTTGGAGGTCTTCCTCAGCTCAAAATTGAGAGCATGACAGCTCATTGGAAATATATTTTTGTCTAGTTATCATTTGACCAATCAAGAAAGTCATTTGGAGACTCCAGATAGAAGAAAAAGTGATCTTTTCAAAGTCATTGTAGAAGTGCTGCAACTCTCTTGTAGCAACTGTATTTTTGATATTTGTCTAAAACCATGACACCTGTGTAAAACGTGAAGGAGGTTTTTCATCCTTGGCCTATTATGGACAAACACCTCTCTCAATTTTTCCAAAATCATCCATGGTTGGTCTAAAACATAGTTTGAAGAAAGACTGGCCCTATGTGTGGCAAATGATTTGTCCCTTGGAATGACTTATTTAGAAATGTTGGAGACATGATGTGTATGAGTTGGAAAGGCCTCATACTTGCTAAAATTACCTCCTTTATGCCTCATATACTTAGATGTCTCTAATTCAATAGCCAAACCTAGCTCAACGGGCGAGGAAATTAGGGTTTAGTGCTTGTGGAAAATCATGATTTGGACACCCTTGGGAAAAGACAACTCCCTTTGGCATGCACTTAAACCTTTGAAACTTTACCCTTTCACTTGACTATTTCCTTTGACAAATCGATCTTTTGATGGCCTGACATCTTTGGAACACTGAGTTAATAGCTTGGGATGGTGAAATTATTACATTTGAAAGACATAAAATTCCATAATAAAATACGAATTTCTCTTTATAAGTCATTTTCACATGGTGAAGGGATGTTATTTGATCACCCTTTACTTGCTGGTATTATGCAATGGAATGGAACCTTGGCAACCCTAATGACCTAATGAAACCTTGAAAAACCCTAAAAGACTTAATGAGACCTTGAAGGACTGAATTTCAACCTGACATAATGACCTCATGACTGATACAAATGGCATGATAAAAATAACTTTATGGATGATGTACAGTCAACAAGATATGAAACTATGCCAACAAGTAATCACATTTATGGAAGAGTGATGTTTTTAGACTAGGACTACCATCAGTGATTAATTTTTTTGCATGATCTAGCAGAATGATAAAAATATTCGGTGTGGGACAACTAAAATGAATATGAAAAGAGCAATTTTGATCACTGATGGCAGTATGAAAATAATGACTCAATAGTGTGTGTGCATGATCCTTTCACGACTTTGTTCATGGATGAAGTGTTGGACAATGTAGGTCACCAGGAAGCATATTCCTTCACTGATGGGTTCTTTGGGTACCACCAAATCAAAATCGTGCTGGAGGATAGGAGCAAGACAACCTTCGCGACTGAGTGAGGTTGTTTTCAATACACCGTAATGTCATTTGGATTGAAGAATGAACCTACAATATTTTCGCGCGTGGTTGTTGTGACATTTAAGGATTTTATTCATTAGTTCCTGGAGGTATATTTTGATGACTAGACTGTATTTGGGCTGGTTAAGCGCCATGTAGCAATCTTGTGCTTAATGTTGTATACCTGTCGAAGATACCAAATCACACTCAATCTCAAGAAGTGTGTGTTTTTCATTCCTTTTGGGAACATTTTGGGGCATGTGGTTTGCAGACAAGGGCTGATGGTAGACCCCACAAATATCATGGTGATACTAAACTTGGAAGTGCCGAGGAGTGTGACACAGCTGCACGCTACTTTGGGACATACGGGATATTACAGAAACTTTATCAAAGGCTATTCCCAGATCACCGCGATGATGGAAACACCGTTGAGGAAGGATGTGACATTCTGTTGGAACAATGACTGTAAGAAAAGCTTGAATATATTGAAAGAAAATATGGTTATTGCGTCGATTCTAATCTTCCCAAACTGGAAGAAAGAGTTTCATGTACATGTTCACACATCGTGTATAGCTCTAGGGGTAGTACTAACACAAGATGGAGGTGAAGGATTAGACCATCCTATCGCGTTTGCAAGCTGCAGATTATCTAGAGAAGAGAAGAACTATTTTACCATTGAACACGAGGGGCTAGTTATGGTGTATGCACTCCAAAATTACTGACACTACTTGCTAGGAGGCCATTTTAAAATGTATACAGATCACCCTGCGCTAAAGTACCTAGTTAATAAGCCTATGTTGGGGGTACGAATCTATAGATGGCTCTTATTATTCCAAGAGTATGATTTTGAATTTGTTGTGAAGCCTAGACGATTGAACGTGGAACCCGACCATCAAGATAGGGGAGGAATCAACTAATTTGGAGGAAGGATTACTTGATGTGCAGCTCTTTGATGTGCACATCATGGATAAACATTTTGAGGACATCATATGATTCCTATCAATGGGACCTGTACCAGAGGGTTACTCTGTCCAATAAAAGATGGAATTAGTGGTGCGTGTGAAAGATTTCTCTGTCATTGCTAGGCATCTATACAAGATGTGGAGATATTGCAAAGATATGTACCAAAGCTTGAGAGAAGCAGCATCCTCGTGGATGCACATGGGGGCACCGCGAGAGGACACTATGCAGGGAGAGCAACTGCACAGAAGATTCTACGCGTAGGATTGTGGTGGCCAACCCTTCATCAGGATCCAAAACCATATTGCAAGGCATGCAATGTATGTCAAAGAATAGGGAGGCCATCGCAGAGGGATGAAATTCCTTTGAATCCAAAAATGACGTTGCAACCTTTGAAGAAATGGGCAATAGATTTTGTAGGACCCATTCAACCATAATAGAAGATAGGGGCGAGGTACATTATCACCATGATAGAGTATTTGACACGATGGGCGAAGGCACAACCTATGAAGGATTGCACAGGCGCGACTACTCCAAAGTTCCTATTTGAGCATGTATTAACACAATTTGGATGTCCAAATATTTTGATGAGTGTTCAGGGTACGCACTTTCTGAACGAAACTATTAGCACGTTGATGGAATAATTTTAAGTATATCACCAGAAGAGAACTCCTTATCACCCACAGGCTAACGGGACAGTGGAGGCATTCAACAAAGTGCTTGAAAACACACTGAACAAGGTTTGCAATGCTCAGTGAAGTGATGGGGACCTACGCATACCTGTAGTACTATGGGCTTATCCGATGACATGCAAGAATTTAATAGGAGAAACACCCTTTAGGCTGGTATACGGGGTTCAAGAAGTGATGCCCATGGAGTACATTGTGCCTAGTCTATGCATAACGACGCTCACAAGTATGACAAATCACGCAGCCCTGGAAGAGAGGCTTATGCATTTGGATGAGCTTGAAGAAGAGAGATTTTTGGTTGGATTTCATCAACAGGTCCAAAAGTAGCATGAAAAAGCATGGCATGACTGACATATTAGGATACACTCCTTTAAGGTGAATGACTTGGTGCTTTTGTATGACAGTAAGTTTAATAAATTTCTAGGGAAATTTAGAATGTGCTGGTTGGGGCCCTATGTTATTAAGGATATTACCGATGGTGGTGTGGTCCAGTTGGTTAAGTTGAATGGAGATCTCTTCATAGGAAAGTTGAATGGCAGTCGATTGAAGCAATACATAGGTGGCCCAGACATCTGACTATGTGACAAAAGCACAGTCTTAGCACTCTAGGTACCTAAAAGGAGGGATGGGACTATAAACTACACTACTCGGGTTGGGGAGCTATGCGATTTCAGTACTGCGTGAAGCAAGGAAGTGTCATAGGGTCTGCGACAGTGCAAAGGCAGCTATGCTAATTGTGGAAATAACATGTAGGTCTGCCAGAAAGTGACCGTTAAAGTCACTGTTCATGATTTGATGGTGGGATTGAGGCCAAATGGAGCAGACGACAGGCATTTAAGGTGAAATTTATGGCTTAGATTCTTGAAAATCTACCAATAATCTAGCATTAATGGGCCGAATTTGGGGGGAATGGTCGGATTTGAATTCAAAAAGCCCTATAAATTACAAGCGATTGTCCAATGAAAAACACTTGGCATTTTGAAAATTCAGTTGTCACTGTATCAACTATGTATGGATTGTGTGAATTTCGAGGCTTTGGGAGCAAGTTCAATGTTTGAGAGATTGTCGAAGGAGAAGCAGGACGTCCTGAATAGAATGATGTTGACACCCATGGACATAGAAGTGGTGACAGCTAAGGAAGCCATGCAGGAAATTGAGATAGTAGAAGTTGCCTTAGAGAGTGCCAAAGCAGTACGTAAAGTCCCTAAATCACCCAGGACATCGAGACCAAAGAAGGATAAGCAGAAGTAGCCTATGGTACCGATGAGCATCTCACCAAGAAAACCACAGAGGATCAAGTTCACCTTGTAGGAGAAGGGGAAGGCCATTAACTTGGAGGTAGGTGAGGAAGAATCTGAAGAAAACTTGGTGGATGAGGACAATGTGGGAATGGAAGTTGAAACCCAGGGTGCAGACCCTATTACCAGGTTACCAGAATATGTTCCACCGCGCAAGGGAAAAGCTAAGGTGCCCAAGGACATAGACAAGAGCAAGGGCTCCCTGCAAACTCTATTTCTCCTGGATGACATTGTTTTTTAGGGGTCACACTTAGGGCGGGATCCTGTACTAAAATTCAAATATTGGTACCTCGCATATCATGAGAAATTCTCGCATTTGGTGACTGAGTAGTTAATGCACCAAAGGATTGATACGATTGATGGAACTATCGAATTAGAGCCACAGAGATGGATCAAGGGTGTAGAGAAACTGGGCTGCTCAACCTTCTTTAGGTACCACATTACCACCGCGCCCTAGTAATTGTATTTATCATCAAACACCTACTTTGCTTGATGCATGATGGGTGTTTATGGCTGGAGGAACCCATTCCCATCACAGACCACTTGATTCATCGCATCACATGGTTGCCTTACTCAGGGGAGAATCCAACCAATATATCAGAAGGAAAAGGTGGTGAGTTGGCCCTCACAGAGGTTATGAAGGTGAAATTCAAGTTGGAAAAGAAGCGGGGATATGCCATCTCCAACATTAACAACCTTGCAGTCAAGGTAGCAACACAAATATTAGTAGGGAAAGTGATGTGGAAGTGTCGCGTGGATGAGGTGCCCGCACCTATGATTGCATTAGTAGCCCAATGTGCTGAGGGAGTCCAGTTCAACTTGGCAAATTATCTGTGCAACAAACTCCTTGCGAACTATCGCAAGGCACAGGAGTAGGGAAAGACATTCCACTACGCATGGCTCTTGCTCTTAATTGTGCTGGTGGCATGGGAGCTGGCAGAGGATAGCCAATTCCCTTCGGTCATGTTGGACCTTCCAGAGGCAGCGAAGTATGGTTTGTTGTGGGTGACCAAGGATGTGCAGTGCATAAAAGAAAGCAAGATATTTTGAATCTTAATGGAGATGAGTATTCATATGGGAATCAATCGCAAGCCGCAGTTGTCACCCACGGTGTATGCCAGTTTGTAGAGCTTTGCAGAGTTGAAACTGAATTTCCACTATGTCTTTATCAGGGCATGGAAGGAACCTACGAAGACATGGCATAACTTACCATATCTGGCAATTGACGATGTTATCTTCACAGTTCTCGAGTCTTGGCCACCTGAGTTGTGTGTTGCAATAGGTTCTATGGTGGAAACATAAAATTCTTTCACGCAGTGTAAGAAGGATGAAACAAAGCTTAGAAATGGCATATCTGGTTGAGAAGTGTAAAAAAGAGGAAGCAGAGGCTAAGGCCCAGGCAATGCACGATGTCGCGAAACTGGAAAAACAATAGAAAACAGGAGGAGAAGAGTGCGAAGGACATAAGTCACCTTCGCCCGGGACTGAAGCAGAAAAAAAAAAGCCAATGTAACAAGGTGGTGCAGACCCAAAAACAATGTCCACCCAACTCAAGCATCAACAACCACAAGAGAAGGCAGTGCCGTAGAGGAAAACAAAGGCCTCAAAGACATCCTTCGACCCAATCACCCTCACTAAGGGGGATTTACACGATATTGGAGAAACAGTGAGGGATGTCACCACGGAGGCCTTCCAATAGTTTGAAGAGCAACAGCAAATGGTATTAGGGGCTCTCCGGACAGAGCTACAGGAGTTGCAGCCTTGCACTTGATAGGTTGGCACAGTGTCCAACAGCCTCACGATCAGCACTTCAGTTGCTCTGTAGATGTTGCGCATAAAGGTGACCAACAAAATAGTGCTACCAGATGGGGAATTTACTATAGAAAATGAGGCCGACAGGCCCATGGTCAGTAGCCTAAAAGGGGTGGGATTGAATATATCCATGCTCCATCGAGAGATGCTCCACCTCTTGTAGGATGGAGTCATCATGGAACTTAGGGCCCGAGAGAGTCACGCTCTACATATGATGAGTGATAAGCACATCAACATCAAGCAATTGGGCCTGTAGTGTAATGAGGTAGTGGAACATAATAAGAAAATCATGCAAGTAGTGGAGGAGGCCTGTCGAATGGTCCCGAAGTTGGACATTCAGGTGGAAGAACCAGTTGAGGTGCGTGTCCGCAAGTTGTCCACAGGGGTGTGTGATGCTCGGATGGAGATGGTCAGGATTCAGCTAGAGTTGAACCTACAGATTGTAGAATTGTAGTTGAGGGCTTTGCTTTCAACCCCATTAGAAGTCAGGGAATAGCATGCCATGGTTGTTTCAACAAAAATAACGGTGGTGAAAAATGCAGTAGCAAACTGCACACAACTTTTTGAATAGTCATTCAAGGTCCTGACCACCCTACTGGAGGACCCTAATGTAGGGTGCCTAGAGACAGATATGATGAGGTCAAAGGGACCACATAGATGGTTTCCCTAACAAAGAGGCTTGCATGGATGCAGGAGGCAAAGGCACTTAAGGAACAGGTGGATGTTGCTCGACACAAAGAAGCAGTCTTAAAAGCACGCTTATAGCCATGGATAGACGAGGCATATATGATCACAACCTCCATTGAAGGAAAGCTTGCGACACTATAGGAAACTTAGTAGAAGGTTCAAGCTAGTAGTTCAGTAGCAGTCACCGAGAAGAGAGTGGAAGAAGTCCAACAGGTGGCGACTTAGTGTGATACCGAGGCTGCAAACATCCAAACGGAGCTAGGAGGTCTTCGTGCTAAGATCTCTGTGCCTACAGAATGACTCGAGGGTGAGTCAGATGTTTGTGTTGGAGGCTTGTTGGGCACGGGATCCCCCAAGGATAGTTTTGGGGCTAAAAGCACATATTTTGAGCAAATTTTGCAATCCAAGTGTAAAGACTCCACATTTTGTGGTCACAGAGCACATAGGTGTTAAAGAGTCATAGGTTTGTCCATCATTATTTTGGAAGTGTAATGTTGGTTGTAGAAGATCTACCCATGGTCTGCAGACCATGGGATTGTATAAATAGAGTGAAGCTCTAAGTAGTTTAAAAGAGAGACATGGAACATGTAATAATGTCATAACTTAGTGCAGGAAGTTTAAGTCTTGGGTCATAGCGTAGGTAGAGGCTTTGCAGCTGAGTGTGCAGAGGCCTAGAGTAGAAGTTCGTAGCTGAGTGCGCGGACCCCTGCACCTCAGCGCACAGGGTGGGTCAAGTCTGTAATTGTTCGGAATTATCAATAAAGAGAAGTATTCTACAATTTCTATATATTTATTTCCTATTTATGCATATGGTTATGTTGGGTATGAATTTCACTTGTAATGCTTATAAAATGCACGAATATATGTGAATGTGTTGGTTAAGTGAATGCAAGTAAGAACATTTGTTTATGCGAATCTAACTAAGATCGGTTAATAAGATAAGTAAGACACTTAGCCTAGTTTGGCAGATATCGCAGTTTGCTACCCTAACAGTGCAAAAGTACCTTAGCCCCAGGTTAGGGTTGCATGAAAGTCGATTGTACCTTTTCGCGAATGTATTGAAGGGCGGAACAAAGGGCTAAGAAACCTGTGTGAAGGCAGGTATAGATGGAATAAACCAACATCACAATCATCTCAAGGGTGCTTAACTTGGTTCCAGCACCCTCGATACTGCTTCAGGTGAGACTTTAGTCCGCACTCTGTGGGCTGATGTCGAAAGGGCCAGTAGTGTAGGGATTTGTTTGGCTAAATAACATTGAACCTAGGTCAGGCCCCCTCAAGACAACAACCCTTATTCTAAGATTTTTCCTAGAGGCTATTCATTTGAATTGGATAAGGAGTGCTTGGAGAGTTCTTGGGTTGGACTTGGATTACCACTCAAGGAGAGCATATCAACATCAAGGCTTTGGTTGTAAGCTTCCATTTATTTTCTAATAATATACAACTATTGGTTCATCTTCCCAAAATGCATATGTTCATGTATCATTTAGCTTGACATTCCTTGATTAGTTAAGTAGGTTGCTATTGGATTTTCTATTTGTTTTGGCATGCTTTGTTGTATCTTAATCACTTGTGCAGGTGTATAAACACTGGGAGAAGCAGGAACAAGGCTGTGATATAAGCGGTTCAAGATCCTCAACAAAGGAGATCGGAATAACATCAGAACGAGGTAGGACTTCTCTTTCATTATTATTTTCAATTGTAACCTGGGAAGATGACTAGTTGATTGTCACTTCCATTACTAGACCCACTCATTGGGCTAGAGGGATCATCTCTATCCGTAGAGATGATTATCCTTGACAACACTATTATAGATAATTCTGATTCCAGATTAGAAATGTGAGGTCATTTCCATGGATTTCATTACGGGTTGGCCAAGGACATCTAGACAACATTATTTTATCATGGTTGAGGTGGACAAGTTGAAGAAGGTAGCACACTTCATTCTAGTGAAGTTTATGTATTTAGGTAGTGAGGTAGCATAGGTCTTCATCAGAGATGCAGTGAGGTTGGATGGTGTTGCGAAGAATATTGTGTAAGACAAAGATGTTAAGTTAACCTCTAGGTTCTAGAAAGGATTTTTTGGAGGATTAGGGATAGAGTTAGCCTTCAACATAGCTTATTATTTACAGACAAATGGACAAAAAAAGAGGGTCAACATGATTTTGGAGTATGTGTTGAGAATGTTTTTCATGCATCAACAGTGAAAATGAAAAGAGTATCTTCCACTAGTCGAGTTTTCTTACAACAATGGATTTTAGGAGTCATTGATGATGAGTCCACTTGAGGCACTTTATGGGTGGAGTTGTAACACTCCCATCAGTTGTAGTGATCCAGTGAAAAAGGTGTTGATAAGACCAAACATGTTGGTAGAGATGGAGCAAGAAATGTAGGTTATCAAGCAAAATCTATAGGTATCACTGGATAGGTAGGAAATTTATGTAGATCAACATAGGTTTTTTAAGGAGTTTCGGGTTAGGGAACATGTTTACTTACGCATCAAGCCCAAGAAGAGATATTTGAGGATCCGATCATGTGCAAAGTTAGAACCTTAGTATTGTGGGCCTTTCGATATCCTTGAGAGGATTGGACCAGTGGCATAGATACTTGCACTACCTCCAATAGTGAAAGTCCATCATGTTTTCCATGATTCATTACCTACGATATATGTAAAGGATTTTGATCATGTTATTGATTGGTCTGTATTTTAGGTGGAGCCAGAAGAAGAAATCTAGCTAGAACGTTAGCATACTTTACAGATAAAGATGCTCATCCTCCAAAACCAAGAAATTGAGAAGACTAAGGTACAATGGAATCACTTTGGGACCAATGAAGCCACATGGGAAATGGTTGATCAGATGCGGGCTATGTATCCTTCTCTATTCACTAGCTGAGTGGATGTATTTAGTATATGTTTTGGCATGGTGTTTTGGTATATGTATATATGTATATGGATGTAAATATCAACAGGAGTTGTGTTATAAATCTCCAATAATAAGTATGGGTGTCATGTTGTTATGTTTTTTCATCTTAGTGTTTCTTTTCAGGAGGTTGTTCATTGTAAATATTGCATGAAGCGAAGCTATAAATCTCCATAGGGAGTATGTTTTTCTTTTCAGTGGTCTCGTTGGTTGTAGGTGTGATTCAATATCAAGGATGGTGTTCCCCTAAGGGGGAGGATTCTATAACAACTCTAGGTTAAAAATACATGTAATAAAGTTAATAAAGGCAAAATAATAACCATTGTTGTGGGACACTTATTCCAAGTTGAATATTGGGAAAAACACCCTAGTGTGGGTGCTCATTTTCTTTATTATGGCTAAAGAAATTTGCAAAGGAAATGCAAAATACATTGAAAAGGAAAAGAGCCATTATTTGGCATTTTATTCATGAAAATAAAGGAAAATAGGAGGAAAGGAAGGTGAAAGGTCAAATGTTGTATGTGAGGAGGAAAATCAAGAAAAATAATGGAAATTAAAGAAAATAGAGGCTTCATTACTAACAAGGATTTTGAGGATGAGTTCACAACCTTTTGTCAATTCAATTTTGGAGCTCTCTCTCTATTATGTATCTCTCATACTCTCACATACTTAGAGTATTATTGGAGTACTCTAGCATTAGAGGAAGAATAACTAAGGAAGGAAAAATAAGGCAAAGTGAAGAAAATATCAAGCTAGGAAGAGCAGGATCAAGTGACTACAATGATATTACTCTCAAGTATCAAGTTGAATGTATGATTTCCTTGATATTTTTGGCATGCATGGTACATGCATGTGTGTATTTGGTTCTCTTATTTTCATTGGAATGCGTCTTTCTAGGTCAGATAGTGGATTTTAGTCTTGCCTTGAAATTTCCAGATAGCCATGGCATGATCGACTTCTCTTACTTGGTTGAGATGGATTAGCGGATGGTTTCAAAACTGAGTGGGGTGATCTCAGGAAAACTCACAAGTCCTAGGAATACCTTGGCCAGTAAGGGTGGGATACAGGATAAATACTAGTTGGGAATACACTCGTTGGTCTTAGGAATCCATTAACCAGTAATGGCATGATACATGGTAAATCCTAGAGGGTGGAGATGGAAAAAATCCTCATGGTTTAGGTGTAGAGGTCTAGAGGCATCCATGCCTATTAGGGCCTAGTGATCCCTTGACTAGTATATGGTGGGATTTCATTAAAGCCTGTAGTGTATTGTTATTATTTGGGCCTAGGAATCCCTTAGAGGGATACATGGTAAAGCCTAATGAAGCCTTGATTGGTTCGAGTATTAGTCCCACATTCATGATTGGAATATGGCATGAGGGCTATTGGCCGAAAGAAAGATTTGGTTCAACCAATCTGTGGTGAGGTGGTACGTAGAAGTCCCTTATGTGGTTACATTTTACATATGTTGATAGGATCTCTTTCCTCTTGTGTATTACGCGTAAATATCTTTGTTATTATGTTATGATAATGGTTGTTCTATCATTGTCAATATGTTGGTTTTATGCTAGTGATAAGAATGGTTTATGATAGACTTGAGTTATGGATCTCGTCAAATTTTGATAAGTGAATGGATGAATAATGAATGTATGACCTAATAGATGATAATTGTTATACAGGAAAATGACCTCCTCATCAACTCAGAGGACACAAACATGATGACTGAAGGACTGACCATGTTCACAGGCCTAGTTGTTAAGATAACATTGCCTAGACATTATCAACCTACTTTATAAAGCTTCTCAGCAAGCTTAAGGGTGCATTAGTGCCTAGAGTAACTCTACTTGATACCTCGGGAACAACGTTAGTGAACCTACATCAAGTTCTATGGGTCAGAGGAGCTAATTGACTGAGAAAATATCCCTATATTCTCTCCTATGTCAACTCATAAAAGAAAGGAAACAAAAAAACTCAGCCTATTTCGAGGAATTACTAACTCCTAATGAAGTATGAAAATGGGAAAGAGAACTAAAGCATGAAACATCACTTCCTTTTCCTAGGAAATCATGAAGGACTTGAAAGCCCTAACCCTACATGCTATATATGCAAGGCTTGGGCCATTGTGAAAGAGGTCAAAACATTTGAAAGGATTGCCTATTTGAGTTTCAAGCAGAGTCTTAGACTAAGTCATCAGAAGAGGTTAAGAAGGGGGATAGAGAGAAGATATGGAGGGGTAAGTGAAGGTTGATGCTATTGATGGTTGTAATCACTCTTTCTACATCAATACAAAACTGCAGTTGTGTTGTCCACTCCATGATGTTGGTAGTATAAACTTGTTTATATGTCAATCTAATATATTCTAGCATGAGTGCCTCAATTATATGCAACTAGATATCTTTTATATGTTCATTCATTTTTTTATCAAGGTTTTATGATGTGATATTATGCTTCTCTTTTCTATGTTCAGGTTTCTATCTGGAGCCGGCTCAGGGGTCTTCCATCTAGCTACATTGCGCTCTCCAGCAACAACACACTAAGATTCAAGGTAATAATTCCTTCTCGCTTTGATATTCGTTTGCTAAAAATAGATATGCATGTATCTTTATGACAATTGTATTTAATATGATTGTCTGTCGAGGATCCTAGGAAGATCCTTGAGGGTTTTATAGATCACCAAACACTTGTGCATTAATCCTTATAGCAAAGTTGGCGACTTTGCTAGGGACTACACTTAGCTCCTGGTTTTTCCCAGAAAGTTCCTAGATCTCTCTTTCTTCTAGGCCTTTCGGTACTTCTTAATTCCCTTTCCGGCCACTCAGGACCATATAACACCCTTCTCTCAGTGTTCAATCCTAGATTTGATCCCCATAGCCTATGTTTTAAGTGTTTTTCCTCACTAAAGCAGGTTATTAGTGAAAAAAATGCTTTATAAAGCACTGTGCCCTCACAAAAAGAGCATTAATGATGATACTAACTCTCTGTAGCCTCTAGTACAGAGTGTTAGTCAGCCATTTCTTGATAAATAGCTTACCCTGTGAACTCATGGGTTGGTAAATCTACTTACAAACTGATCAAGGATTTGCAGCTGCACTTGTTTGACTAATCTGTGCCTTGAACAAACTGTTTTTTTAAATAAAATAGCTTTACTTCTTAAATTTTTTGTTTTCATTAAAAGAAAAATACAATTTTTTTTTACTATCTTCTGCTTAGTTGGTTAAGTTCTACATTATTTTGTTTCAATAGTTGTTAGTGAGCATTGAAGTTCTGTCGGTTATGCTAGTGTTGTACTAAATAGGATGCATAGAATAAGCATTGATATATGAATGACTCTCCCTTTGTAGAAGCAACTTATTCATCGAAAGTGAAAATTTACAAGCATTGTTTTTGCATGATTTGAGTCAGATTCCCATATAATTTCATACGTCAACACCCCTACTGAAGACTCCAATGATGTACATTTAAAAATCTAGCTAATAAAATTAATCAACAACTTTTTTTAGAGTAAACACGCTTTAGTTTAGGCTACGATCTTGGGATAGGCAGTGTGAGTTAACTACCCAAGATTATACACCAAAACTAGTGTCATTAATGAGAGAAATCCTTCTACACTCATACTATTTTAGACCACTCTAGTGAAAGTAGAGCTAAATATGAGACAACATCGAACTGTAAGTGAAGGTATTCTGTCTTTTCCTACATCTCCTTTGGGTGTTCTATGTATCGGGGATCCCTTCGGGGATATCGGAGCTGAGTTAAGGACTCAGGTATCCTGCCCACACAACATATTGTCTGCTACTATGTCCCCCATGATAGTGTCTGTGATCTGAGGTATACTTAGTGTCCATACTTTTAGGGACTAACACAAGGTGACTAGGGCAGGCTACCGTGGTACCTAACACAGACAGACCTACTCTATCTTCATTTTTTGGGAGGGTGCTCATCTTAACGAGAGTACTTGGCCCCTTAATCTGAGATTTGGGTGAAGCTCTAGAGTAACCGTAACTGTACATTTAGCTAGCTCTCTATGTTATTCATTGTGATATTGGGTTTCATCTCTAGTGGTCGGTGCTTATCAAACAGGGTCATTTACCTCTACTTGTTGATTGATTTACTTAGTGTATTTTTTAATTTTTAGCTGCCATAATGTTATCACTAAGAATTTCATAAACATCATTGTAAAATTTAATGGTAAAATTTTCAGCCAACCTGGCTACAACCGACCCTCATCGTCAATATAGACGGTTGTTAGGACTTCCCCCACTCACTGTGGAGGATCTGTCGAGCTCCAGTGAATCGAATTCCCCATCTTTGAAAAATCAGTCTCGGAGATCTCACACAAAATTAGTTTGGACATCCCATGATTCAAGCTTACCAGAGGATTTATTTACTGAAGGATTTCTTCCTCCATAAATTCCTCTGATCACAAATCCGTTGGGCCCACTCTTGTTTCCTATTGCATTTGTACCTCTTTTGTCTTCAGTTGGAACATTTTGACCCATCTCGTCGAAGACTAATGGGTTGTGGAATTTTTTGGATACTTTTGGTCCACCACCACTTCCCCAATCGATAGTCAATACCACACCTTTAATGGCGAACCCCATTATCCCATTTGTCCCAGGTTCAAACCCTATCGTGACACCCTCCACGAGTGGAGCCAAATCCATTGCAGGTTCTGCCCCTTTTGTGTAAACCATTGGACCTTCGATAATTGCTACATATAGTGCTCCTTATAACACTCAATATAGCATAGTTAGCATGGGTCCCTTCAACCAAAAATATGGTTGGCATCCATTGTATAGTTATAACCCCCAGATTCAGATATCTGGGGCCACAACTCCCAATAGGCATATACCGGCTGGGAGCGTAACAGTTCCCCCGTTGTTTTCAGAAATGCATGATCAGTCACTGACTGATATGAACCCTCCTTATGATAGTCAAGGACCTATGGTTAGTTATGTGGTGAGCGAGAACCCTCAAGGAGGTCCCAATAAATCCACGAGGGCACCCTGCTCACAACTTCAAATGAGTCAAGGGGGAACTACTTATCCTGGGGGCACTTCTATCCCACAGCCTAGCAATCCCTATGGAAAACCACAATACAATACCATACCCCAAGGCACTTACTATACCATGCAACCTGTGTATAATATTGGGAACAACATGATGGGAGGACTGCAAGGATCCTCGAGTCATATGTCACCGCCTTGGTCTGATTCGAGGGCATCAAACACTTTTCCTTTCTTGGCAATGCTTGATATACCCAACTTACACAAAATTACAAATGACCTCATCTATAATAACATACTTTGGTTGTCAATTTCTCATAAAACACCGATAGACATCCTGAAGTTCGAAGGGAAACAAGGGGAGGATCTGGGTACACACATCACCACCTATCATCTATGGTGTGTTTATAACTGCATGGTTGATGATAGTATCCAGTTATGTGTTTTTCCCAGCACCCTTACTGGCAATACAACCAAGTGGTACATTGAGTTACCACGTGCGTCAGTCAATACCTTTGGCGCTTTAGTGATGGAATTCTTAAAGCACTTCCAGCTACCCATCTGCTATGAATATGGGATGGAACTCCTCACTTCATTACATAAGGATACCACCACCGACATCTCTGATCATATACATGAATGGAGATGTAGGCAGAGGTTAGTCAAAGCTCCCCTCCCAGACTATGTATTAGCGAATTGTTTCTGCAAGTCTCTAATCCCACAAATCACTAAGGATGTTGCCTTAGGTGGTGTGTTCACAGAAGCCCAATCTATTCATCGTGCCCAACACTTAGATATTATATATTCGCAGTCTAGCACTCTATACGATGTAATTCCCAATGCCCCTCACAACTCCAATGCTCCCGCTACTCAGCAACCCAGAGCACACGCTGATGGGATTATTGGTGAAACCTTTGAGGCTGTTGTAAAATAACTCAGCAATCACATTTCCCAAATGTCAGTGGGCCCCTATACCAAATCGACTGCTCTTCCTACCACTACAATAAACTTTGTGCAATCTACACAAAAACTTGGTGGTAACAACAAGAACAATAAGGAAAAGGTTGCTCCTTCTAAACAATAGTCAACAAAGAAAAAAAACAAAAGAAAAAGGTTGTTGCGCCCTTCAGCGATGGAAAGGATAAACCCACCAGATTCCCTCACAAAATCTGTGTCGAAGACCACATGACCTATCATTGCCCGCGTCTTTAGGAATGCACAAATTTCATTACTAAAAAGGACACTAGCATGACCCTTGTTGTCCTGAATAATCCTTTCCACGCTTAGCAGTAGCAACACCTTGCTGCAAACCAATGCCAACCCCTGCAATGGGGCAATGGTGGTTCGCAACATCCTTCACCTGGTGAAGGACCCTCTACCATTTACACCTTTGAAACAGTAGATCTACAAACCAAATCCAAATCTTATGGAGCTCTTGTCGCTCAGGCAGAGGAACCCTCCTTAATTCAAAACCCACCATTGCCTAACGATCTTCATATCGAAAGGCCGGTTGCTGACCTTATGATTCACCCCCCAGAAGGGGCACTTTGACGCACAATGCACAATACATCTACATGTGCCACCCAAAAATAAAACATTGTAGAAGACTTGGTGCAAGCGTTGTCAACTATGTTAGTGCTCGAAGTATTACAAACATGTCTAGCAAAAAATGAAAGCTCTTCTTTCAGCTATTGGTGGTATTGACCCTCAAGATTCCATGCTTGCAATTTTTGACATGGAAAAATGTAAACCTCCCCTGCCTCACCAGCTTGCATTTCAGGTGCAAATATTTTTGAAAGGTACAGGAATACATAGAACTATCATTGACGAAGGCGCTTCAACCTACGTAATGTCAACTTCATGTTGGCTCGGTTTGGGTTCCCCAACCATATCCCCACCATCAAATTACCTTAAAGCTTTTGATGACCACACTTTCATCCCAAAAGGTTAGCTAGCTAGCTACCCATCACCTTGTATGGGAAAATGGTAATGGTGGACATCGAAGTCGTAGATCGAAAGCTCGAATATAATCTCTTGTTGGGTCATAGTTGGACTTACGCCATGACTGCCATTGTGTCTATTGTCTTTTGCAAAATCCTATTTCCATTGGATGGAAAGGTAGTCACAGTGGACCAGTTTTCCTTTTGCACCCCTGATTATTCCCCATTACCAAGCGACTTTGTACCCTTAGTGGGTGGTGTACCTGACCCTTATGTTAGTATCGGTACCGGTCTACTAAAGGGCTCTTCCCTGATGGGTTTCTTCCCTCTTCTACCGCTAGTGGTTCCATATACAGTCAATATGGTTTCATCCATTTTTGATGAACCAACCAATCCTTGGATCCTACCAGCCCCTTCAAAATTTGACACTTATGGAAAAAAAAATGTTGCTATCACCAGTTGAATTAGCCTATGAGGCCATTCAATCTGTATCTGAGTCTCCGGGTCACTTTGGTCATGGGCAACAGTTGTTTGATAACCACCCTATGAGTGATCTCAGTTAAGAATTATTAAATGGGGGTACTACAGAATCATGTGCTAGTGTGTGTGTCTAGGTTATTTAAGAAACGGATGAATCAAATTGCAAATACATAGACACTTGAAATGGAAGATAACAAAGAAACACAGTGAAAATATAAGAACACAAGAAATTAATAAGGAGATCACCCTATCCTCCAGGGCTACATCTCCGGTCCAGATTTCAGTGGTCGACTTCTTTTATTGTGTCTTAAAGTAGAGAATTACAAGGAAGGAGCTCAATATGAGTCTCCTAACATAGGATAGCTTGGCAGGGTGGTTCTTGGATTCCCCAAGCCACTAGAGTACATAGACTCTTGGCCTTACCAAATTATTGACCTGTCGGGTCTATAATGGAAGGAGCCCAATGTGCTGCTCAATCCTGATAGATCCCCTTCAGGGATGGCTCAAATCTCTCAAGCCGTCTGGTGCTCAACGTTGCCTTTGGTCAGCGCGGCCCTCCATCTTCTTCCTACTTTTTTCTCTCTCTGTCTGCTTTCTCTGTTCTTCCCTTCTCCCTGTTTTCTCCATGTGTGTTTTTCTTTTGCTGGTCTGTGCATGGCTTTAAAGCCATTTGAGCTCACAACTATTTGATTCCCCTTCCAGCTCCATCGGATCACCTGCTACAACTTCGCTTGGAGTTCCTTATCTTAGTGTCGTCATCAAACTCATAGGGAGTGCCCACTTGTCCTCCCGTGAACTGCGTTAACTTGCTTCGTCGGTTCGGTTCTTCAGTTACATCATGGAATGAGTCATCTACCACCTTGGTAGTCAAATTAGACCTAAAATTATTTTAGATTATGGCTCAATCCCTCATTAAATCAGTCTCCCCATCGACCGTGATCCCAACCATTAGATCCAGATCCCCCAAATCTAACACCATCCACTCATTTCATGCGGTTGACTTGCTAGACCATTAGCGTAGGATGAGCAGTGGTTTTCTCTCTCCTCCACTTGCCACGCGTTGGGCACTAAGTGGAATCTCTCCATTTTCGCCAAATTTGCTTACCGCCCAAGGATGCCCCTAATAAATATCGTCGATTTTTGGAGCATGGGTCCCACCTTAGCCTTTAGCCTTTTTCCCCACGGTTTTCCCGGCTCCCATGAGACCGAGCACTTGGGGCCCCTCCTTCTCGAGGGCTTTTCCCCAACAATGTGCATCAAAGACTCCCTCTGTTTCTTGATCTAGGCTTCCCAGGGGCTAGTTTCGCCTCCCTGTGCAATCTCCATGGGCCTCGGCTAGCGCACTTTGACCGAGGTCCTCATCGTTCTATGCTGGCTACCAACTGCCATTGTTTTAGATCTGTTTTTGATCACTGCTCTCAATTCTTTGAAGTCTATCCTGACCTAATACAACCATGGTTTTCTTTTTGATTTTTCCTTCATGGATCCAATTTGGATCACGGCCTTCCCACTGAAGAGCTTTTGGACCACCAAAAGTTGGTTTTTCAAGCATTGACTAAGTGAGGGTACTGTTGTCTCACTTGTCTAATCTCAATCCACTTTGCACTATTCGACTTTGAACCTTTGAGCCCAATTCTGAGGTACTCAACATCTCCTCTATGCGTTGTCCTCACCTTCTTATCCAAAACTTTGTCTTCCTGTAATTCATTTAGATATTCAGGTAGCAGGTCATCAATAGAAGCCAATTGACTTTCCTCTTCAAGATCCTCAATCGTTGAAGGTTCAAACAATCTCAAGCAATATGCATTTACGACTGAGTAGATGTGCATGTAAGTTGGTAGATCAAGGCGAAAATAATTTTCATTAATCCTCTAAAGTATCTTGAAGGGTCCATACCTGATAGGCTTTAGCTTTTTACCTTCACCTTGCATCCCGTCCTTTCTGATATACAGCCAGACCTGGTCACCTGCTTAGAAACTACGCTCCACCTTATGCTTGTCATGCCTTTCCTTGATTTGGCTTGGCTCTTTTCCAATTGTTCTTGTACTGCCTGGTGGATCTCCTAGATGTGTTCAATGAACCTAGTTTCCTTGTCCACATAATTATTTCCATCAACTATGGTGTCTTTACCAAAGACAAAATCCAAAGGAGACCTTGGTGTGAAACCAAAACAGGTTTCAAAAGGATATCTCTGTGTAGAAGAATGTTTTGCTCTGTTGTAAGCATGTTGCAACTAACACAAGTGTTCATCCTAAAGCTTAGGATGTTTGCTGCAATATCCTTTGAGTAACTAGATCAGTGTATTGTTAACTACTTCTATCTGGCCATCAATTTGTGGATGAAAATATGTGCTTTTATTCAGTTGGGTGTCCATTAGTTCCCACAGACTTGACCAAAACTTCCCCACAAATTGGGTGTCTCGATCAGATACAATAGAAGTGGGTAATCCAAAATGAACCCATACATGTTCAAAGAATAATTTTGCAATTTGTTCAGCTGTAATCTACTTATACAAGGTATCAAAATGCACATTTTGTGAAACCTATCCACAACCACAGAAGATAATCATGGCCTTTCCTAGACTTAGGCAATCCCCCAACAAAATCCATGGAAACACTTTCCCAAGGGTGAGAAGGAACTGGTAATGGAGTGTACAAGCCTAGTTTTCTATTGCTGGGCTTGCTTTTGGCACACATAGTGTTAGCTCCTGCTGTAGCAGGTACTCATTTTTCATGATTGGCATTTCACAGGCCAAATATGTCGTACTTTGCTTGCTGCAATGCTCCATATTTGCTCAAACAGTCTCCAAATGAAGAAGGCTTCTTCAAGAATCATTCAATTGCCTTCAAATTTTGTAAAAGTTTTCCTGGTATCGCTACTTCAGTTAAAGGGAGGTCCAAATAGTTTAATCTTGGTCTCTCTAGGTTTAAATTTCATGTTTTAGAATATAGAGATTGTAAGTCTGTCCAAACAGTTTAATCTTGGCAGACTCTTAGATAGGTAGAGAAACAAGAGAGTCCAACAGTTTAATCTGGGCTCTGGAAAGAATAAGGGTAGTATGTATATAGGAAACATCAAAAGAAAAATGTATGATGGGTTTGCAAGTCTAAGTGCATCCCCAAGCAAAAGAAGAGAAAATGCTAGGAAGTAGGTTGGGTAGGTAGTTCTGAGGCTGTTGAATTGCTGACAAGTTCCAACTTTGCAGGTATCATATCATGCAGAACATAATCAGCAAAGGTTTGTAAGCAAAAGTCTCAAATGAGGTATAACTAACTCCCCTTCGCTGCTTTCCCCCAATCATTAACTAACATCCCCAAAAAGAGGTTAAGATCTGCTTGACACCTCTTTAGTTCATCATCTTCATCACTCTGGTTGAGTAAATATCTGCTTTGCTCAAAGTTGTTCCATATCTTCTCCCAAAATATGGTCCTTTCCCCCTGCGACAACCTAATTTCCCCCGAACTTAGCGCTTTCTTACCACCTCCACATTAACCCATAACATTATTATATAGCTCCTTATGTTTCTCATCCCTGTATTAATATTAAGTAAATTCCCCTATGTAATATTCCCTCCCCCTGGTTGAAAAATAACCATAGCAAGTCCCGGGAATTGTTTAGTTTATCAGAAACTAAGCAAGAACCCAACCTCTGAAACCACCTTCCACATACTATGGACTCCTTCCTAAGTATAAAACTCCCCCGAAGTGGTAGGACCCCTTCCGAAACTTCAAAAGCCCTTCACACCCCCTTACTTACCTTTTTCCCCTCAAAGCTGTTTTCGCATCGCAACCTCGCCATCTCACTTTCATGCAAAACAATGCCCATCCGTTCCCCGCCGATGCGATATCGCGAAATCGGCGATCGGCGATTGCAAGCGCCGAGTGTCCAATCTGTTCACCCCTCCGTCTCCCTCGATGCGATATTGCGATATCGCATATCGGTAATCGCAAGCACCACATGTGTAACCCAATCATCCCCCTCTTTCCTCGTCGACGCGATATCGCGATATCGCATCGAAGCCTCTTCACCAGCAGTTCATCCAGTACCTCACCATGTCACGCTGTACCAGGGACCCACTGATGACGTCATCCGCCGTACAGCCGACGTAGCGCTTATGTCAGCAGCCAGAAAAGCCGAAAAAGCTTCGCGCAAGGAGAAAAGTCGCACTTTGGAGCTCCAGATCAAGAAACAGAGGCAGTTTTCAATGCGCGAATAGCGCGAAATAGGCCATTTCAAGGAATCTTTAGGGAATCTTCTGATTTCCGAGCCCACTACGCGTCGAAAAAGCCCGAAATCGCCCAATCGTGCCAAAGGATCCGGTTTAAAGACAGCAGCAGATCATTCATAGAGTTTAAAGTGTATCAGATCAAATCAGCAGTCTTCAAGCGTGTCAAAGAGTATCAGTCGACGACGGAAATCATCAATGTAGTGGCAAAGTGTATCAGAGAATATCTTGAGCAGCGGCCCAAAGCAAGAGAAATTTGAATATCTTCCAGCAGATCCATAGGAGGAGAGCAAAATCACTTGAAGCTCTCAAATCATAATAATTGCACATTCAATTCACACCAAAGCCGAACTGTAGCCCCAAAGCACATTCACTCCAGCAGCACCAAATCTGGTCCCCAAGGGCCACCTCGTCACCTGTTCCGATTCAGCTGCCCCCAACGCAGCCAAAAAGATTTACTTTGAATTATTTCCAGCAGCATTTAGATTTTTGAAGAGTTCTAGGCAGACCTGTCACGGTCACTTGTAATGATGCCTTTCTGATATTTTGTCTATAAAAACCACCCGAAGCAATATTGTAAAGGGTTGGTTGGTTGGTAGTAGTAGTTGTTGGTCAGTTTTTGTTCCAGCAATTTTCTCTGAGTAAAGACTCGCACTGTAACTGTCATATTTTTCATAATCAAAGATTGCTGAAAGCATGGATTGCGAAACAACATGTTGTTTTCTCTTGGCCAAGGAATGATCACGGAATTCCTATGTCTCTGCATGATCCAATAAGTGTTCTTCTTCCCTGTTTATTTTATGTTTTTATCATCTTTCCGCCTTTCTAAGTTGCAGGAAAAAAGAATAGCTTAAGACTTGTTTAAATACACCTTAAGTTCAATTTCTGCACTTTTCGATGTTTTCTTTCGAAACAGTTATGAGCTAGAATTCTTAACTGCTCTAGTTTACCCTGTTTCTTTCGCAAATGAGTGCATGTCTTTGGAATTCTTAACTGCTCCGGGATCCCACTCATCCACTTCTCCCCTGTGTCAGCATGATGAAATGATTCTCTTTTGCCTTTCATCCCTGATGTTCATTCCGTACTTTCACCAGCCTGAGTATTGTATCCTGCATGGCTATCCCGCTCCGTATCCCCTTGTGACCAAGAAAACGCTCGCATGCCGCAACCTGTGACTCCATGCCCAATGGTTCAAAACTTATAACACTTTACTGTGGCTCTTTACTCGAGAATCCTACCTTCCTCCCAATCACAATCAACATTCCCTTGAAGTCAGAAAGCTAGCCTAAAATCATCAACTAAGGTTGAATCTAAAGGAGAGAGCCCTCTCCGATTGCAGGTGGGCTAGAACCTGCAATCAAAAGATTGGTTTGTGGTTACCTCGGCTGTATCCCTAATAGGAGCATAGGGACAACTTGAGTGATAACATAATGGCGACTCTGTTGGGGACCTCATCAGATAAATCAATGCAATCAATCTGCAGCTCTATAGTGGAAGAAACCGACTTGTAAAAGTCTCGGTCGACCTGTATCTGCGTGCACCATTGGGGATTCAAACACACGGTTCATCTTTAAACCCTAATGGAGGAAGTGCTCCTATTTTTGAAAGCTTGTCATGTTTAGTTCTGATCTTTGGTGGTGGACAGAGATCAGGCACTTCAGAATCCAGACATCCACCTGGCAACTCCACTTCAATTTCAATCAAAGGCTCCACTGAGGAACGAACCAAATGTTACAGCCAAGTGCCCCATGTATTAACAACAAAAGAGAATGACCGAATCTTGGGAAGAACTTCCGATAGAAGAAACTTTAGAAAAATGCAGAGAAAGTTTATCAGAGTTTGAGCTTGATGATAGATTTTTCAGAAAGGTATTGTCAACAATACCTGGCAGCCGGAATAAATTGTTCCTTGAGTTTGTTGTGCAAAAATATGAGAATGAAATTGAACTCTTGGGAGCTCAAATTCAAGCTTATGATTTTCGCAACCCTCAAGAGTTTCGCCAAAATCTTCCTCCTCCAGTTCAGCGGGAAAAAGTGTTGTCGCCTGAATTACAGTTTGAGTATGATCTGGGATCCAAGGGAAAGACAGAAGGATCAATAGCTAGGGTCATTACCGACGATGTAACTGATCCTTCCATACCAAAGAACCCAGAATCATACCTGAGCTTCCATGCCCATATTCAGGAGGGAACACTGTTGCCCGAGGACCTGAGGATTCTGTGTGATCTGGGATTCAAGGGAAAGACAGAAGGATCATCTGGTAGGCTCATTACCGAAGATGCAGCTGCTCCCCTCGACCCAGAAGATCCTAAATCATGCCGAAGTCTCTCGTCCTCAACTCAGGAGAAGATGCCGCCACCTGCTGATTCACGGACTCTGCATGATTCTACTCAAGATTCCAACGAAGCAGAGGAAGTTCTCTCACAGGGTAAGTTCATTGATCCAATCATAGATTACATGGAACTTTGGTTTAACAAACTTTTGCTAACATGTTTCCTCAGTGAAGATCGTAAGCTTCAGCGCCAAATGACGGAGGCCACAATTTTGGTTGTGAAAGCATATGCCCGGGTGATGCTTTTGCGTTCAGAAACGATCAGTCAGCAAGATTATCTTGTTTCACAGTTGCTTGAATGGCTGCACTGGTTATTTGATTTTACATAACAGAAAAGCAGTTGCTGGTTAGGGTAGGTAGGTAGAAGAAAAAAAGCAGCCGAAGGAAATAAATTTTTGCAGAGGACAGCAAGAAAATAAAAAATCAAGGCGTTCTGGCCTGCTGTTCTTGACTTCCCGCAAGGAGAAGCCATCCCCGAGTGGAGCCACTGTTAGCTCCTGCTGCAGCAGGTATTCATTTTTCATGATTGGCATTTCAAAGGCCAAATATGTCGTACTTTGCTTGCTGCAATGCTCCATATTTGCTCAAACAGTCTCCAAATGAAGAAGGCTACTTCAAGATTC
>APFE030510091.1:0-12509 GCA_000404065.3 Pinus taeda
TTATGCAGCATAGGCCACCACAATCTTGCGCACATAAGATTCTGCATTGTCGCTTTTTCTGCATAATTTCCTCCCACAACCTCCTCATGAGCTTCAATGAGGATGTTATTTCGTTCAAAATCTGGCACATATCATTGCAATATCTCATCTGCGCCCATATTATATAAATATCCTGCAATCAACGAGAAATTTGACGCGTGCACAACTAACTCCTTATTTTGATGACTAGTGTATCCTTCTGGTGCCATTCTCGTAGTCAAAAAGTGGATAATACATGAAAGTTGTTATCTGCTACATGCACTGCCAAGAGCTGTGCATCGAGCAATCCTTCCTCCAAATTAGTGGGCTCCTCTCTTGTCTCAATCCACAATAGATGGTTAGGTCTTCAATTCAACCTACCTGGCTTCACAATCGCCTCGAAGTCATACTCCTAGAATAGCAGAAACCATTGATAGATCTTCCCCCTCAACACAAGCTTATTGACCAAGTATTTCAAGGCAGAATGATCTGTGCACATTTTGAAATGTCCACCCAACAAGTAGTGCCTAAACTTTTGATTTATACACCATACCAAATCCTTCATTCTCTGTCGTTGAGTAGTTATTCTCGGCCTTAGATAATCTTCTGCTCACCAAGGCTATAGGGTGGTTCATTTCTCCTTCACCGGCTTGTGTTAGCACTGCTTCCAACACAATGCATGAGGCATCAACATGCACATGAAATTCCTTTTTCCAATCCCGGAAGACCAAAATCGGCATGATGACCATCTTCTCCTTCAATACATCTAAACTATGCTGAAATTCTTCATCCCAATAGAACGTAACGTCCTTCTTCAGCAATTTCACCATAGGCATGGTAATCTGGGCATAAGCCTTGATAAATTCCCTGTAATATCATGTATGCCCAAGCATTGCGCGCAGCTTCTTGACACTTCTCGAGGCCTCCAAATTTACTATCACTGTGATCTTGGTAGGGTCCACCATCAACCCTTGCTTGCATACCACATCACCCAGTAAGATCCCAAAGAGGACACAGAATAGACACTTCTTTAGGTTCAATGCAATCTGGTATTTTTGGCACGTATCCATCATCAAGTGCAGACTTTTTACATGGCACTTCACAAAGCCAAACACTATCCAGTCATCAAAACTCGCCTCCAAGAACTTATGGATGAACTCCCTAAACACTGCTATAACTACGTAAGAGAATATCATGGGCGCATTCTTGAGCCAAAACGAAATGACAATATACTAAAAACAACCCCATTCAGTCATGGAGGTTGTTTTGCTCCTATCCTCCAACGCGATCTTGATCTGATGGTACCCTAAAAATCCATCAGTGAAGGAGTAGGCCCCCTTCCCTCCAACATTATCCAATACCTCATCATTAAACGGTGTTAGAAAAGGATCATGGATGCAGGAATCATTAAGTTTCCTTAGATCTATCCAAATCCTTTTTTGTCCCTTCTGTTTCATTTCTTGAATGACCATTGGGCTCACCCAATTAGATTCTTCCACAAGTTCGATAATGCATGCCTCAAGAATATTATCCAACTCCAAGTGAATCTTTTCCTTGTACTTGGGATTAAGGTGATACAGTCTCTACTTCATAGGCTTTGCGTCTAGTTTCAAAATAATTTTCTTCACACCCAAGTCACCTATGATGCCTTTCAGGTCCGAAAACTTGGTAGGAAAAATATCCTAGTACTCGCAAAGTAACTCAACAACTTTATCCATTGTGGCATCATCCAGTAGTCCCCGATCCTCGCAAATTTTTGCTTTGCTTCAGTACCAATGTTTACTTGCTTGGTTTTCAATGGAGCAGTGATGTCCAAGTTCTCTATATGTGGACCTTCAACTTCGCGATGGCCTTCTGCCACTAAAATATTGTTATTTCTTAGATCTTCATCCTCCCCTTCAACGGTCACATTATAGCATTCCAAGGCATGATGCAACTGGGTTCCCTAATCAGGCTACACCAACTCGAAAGGATCATGCGAAATTATGAATATCGTTGCCTTAACTACCTGCAAAGCTTCATCATTGCATTCAAACCCATCATCAAAACTGAAGGTCATTGAGAATCCCTCCCTTAGTATATCCCACTTCGTGGTGCCATGGAGGAGCTCCGTTTCCAGGTACCAATTCATAGGGATTGTCTCCAAAGCATGAAAGAATAAGTTCTGCTATTTTCCCTTATCATCCCTAGTTGTTACTCTGCTTCTCATCATGATATTCACATTTTTATCTTCCTCGCGGGGCTCAACGCTCATCATTTGTAAGTTAGCGATCAACACAGGGCATTCTTCTATAATATGGTCAAACTGGTTGCAGTATTGGTAGGATGAGTAAGTATGATTCTGACACTCCCACTCTTAGAGCCCTAGTGTCCCATAGTTATAGAAAACAACCTAACCATGACCTCTCCTAGGTCCTCCTCCTCCTCAGCCTTGTCCTTGCCCCTGGTATCCTTCACACACTCCCCCAACGCCCTGATCCAGAGGCCGAGTTTCTGCTTGCATTCGATAGGTAGGCATTCTTTCCATCATCAACTCATAGCTACAACAGTGGTGCTCATCGTGGTCCACTGATTTGTGGAAATCGCAGAACAACTGTTTTGGTGTCTGAACGAAATTTTGCAGCAAATGAAAATTATTTGTTACATGTTTTCCAGCCACCTAACAAGTAGCTCACCATAGTTCAGGCCCCGCACTCAGTCCTGCTAGAGCTTCCCACCTCAAGGGAATTGATCCCCCTCCTGTAATATAATTTTCGAATGGAGAAATTATCTTTTATCATGCCCCTAGCTCTTTTTCTGCAACTGCGAGTGAATTTGTTGGACTCCCAAATTCGCAACCTGAATAGGTGTCTCGTGCAATCTCATTGCGATTTCCAAGACTTCTACTTGAGTTTCTATATTCTGTTGTGACAAAGCAATTCGCAGGTGGAGAAGAAGCGAGGTTACTAACCATTTGCGGCGCTAACCATCTGTGAGCTTCATATTAGCTTCGTGGATCACACATTTCAGCCTTTGATCTAAATCCCAAGGCATCTCACCGACCCTCATCATGATTTCCTTAAATCCAACGAATGAATGTGAGTCAGACTTAGGCTTACTAAACTCCTTATTTAAAGCATCCTTAATATATGCTAGCATTGCCAAAGTATAATCAACACAATACTTAATATACCATGTCAGTGCACGATCTTACAGAGCAGTAACTAAGTGCGCCTTCTTTATGTTGTCATTAGTGATATACTGTGCGGTCCATACAACATTCGCAAAAAACCAGAATCGATCTGTATCTTCGCTCCATATGCCCTTGAAAATCGGTAGCCTTATTGAGTTTGACATGTTGAATGGCGGTGGTGGTGGCAATGGTGTGGGCGAAGATGTATGCTATGGAGGTGAAGGTGGGGGCAGAGTGGATGGAAGATGTATCCATGGAAAACACTATCTTATCAGTTGGACTATACTCTGCGGTGAGGCTTGTACCATTCCCTCGTCATCGCTTGAAGGAGGTCCAATTCATGGGCTATATTCAGGGCTTGCTTTCTCTTGATTTCTGAAGATCCGTCCACTTCGCATAGATCCAAACATCAAGGCAACGACATAACCCATTTCTCACACAAGAGCATCTTAATCTTGGTATTCAAAGATCTCATATACTTACCTCGCAGTCCCTTGAAGAAGCATCACTCTACTTCGTTGTAGTTGACCAAGGTATCAACTGCGAACTCTATAAAAAATCCTCCTATAATTCGATTGAACCAGTGGTCAACAACGCGTGCGATCTTGTCTTCAGAAGCTTCCAACTTTCACACTAGCTCTGGAGTCCACACTATTGTGCAGTTAAGCCTCCACCTTCCTTGGTTGTCTGCCAACATAGCTATCCACTCGTATAGTACGATCGGGAAAGTGCAGAAGAAAATTTCATGTATTTCTATCTGCAAATATCTTTCTAACAACTGCTCCTTTGATAAGTGCAAATTCTTGTTCTCTTGTGCTGCAAATTCGTGAATCTTCCTATCCAACCATTTCTCAATTTATTTCTTGGTCATTTCTAGTAATGCGACATCAAACATCTCTTTATGCAGATCCAAGTCCTGGCTACAGAACCATTCATTGTCTTAGAGGGTCTTGACCCAATTCAGAGTTAATTGTGCCAAACAAAACCCTACACTACTGGCCCTTTTGGCATCAACTCGCGTAGCACAGGCTGAAGTCTCACTTGAAGCAATATGGGAGGATGTTGGAACCAAGTTTCTGCATCCAAAGATCAATGTGTTGTCATTTATCACCCTAGATCTACCTTTGTGTGGACCTATAAGCCCCTAAGGCTTTGTACGACAACTTCACTTAAACGGCCCTTAGACCTTCGCGAAGGTCTATGATAAGATTTTGTGAACCCTTAACAAATGAATCTCCCACTTATGTGCACCATTAAGCAACCCTATATCTGAGTTCACACAGATCTATTTAAGAGCTTAATAAACATAAAAAAAAAAAAAACTTATTATAATCCTCACATAAATACTTGGCATGCATTGTGATCAGTTAAAAGACTTATCCAATAAAGTAACACATCAATACATCAATATTTCATAAATACATTTATTCCATTGCAACATATATCGTAAACATAAATAACATAAGTAAATAGATAAACATATGAATTTATCCAACAGTCTTTTTTATTGATATTCAATATGATGTTACAAACTCAAAATTGTCCTGCGCACTCAGCTGCAGGGGTCTGCACAATCAACGACAGAATCTTCTCTAGGCCTCTACGTACTCAGCTGCGGAGCCTTTTCCCTTCTCTATGACTCTGTAAGGGACACCTATTTATATCTTTTTACATACAATCCCATGGTCCGCGGGTCATGGGTGGATCTCAAAATTGACTCGTCTTTACATAAATAAGGGGTTAAAAACCCCTTTTGACTTCTAACTATCTACGTGCTCTGTTTCCACAAATTACAGAGACTTTACATCTTTTTAGCAAAATTTACATCAAAACTTGAGTTTTTAAGCCCAAAACTAACCCAGGGGACCCCATCCCAATAACCATAAAGTATCCCTCCCACTCCTACAACCCTTAAGTCCCGTATTTAATTCTAGAGAACATATAGGATTGGATTTGATTTATGCCGAAAATAATTTGGAATAATTGTTTGAAACATTTTTTCTTTTGTCCTTTTTCCATGAGTTGTGTTTTTACCCTTATTATGGCCAGATGGTAAGATTTATGTAGCTTATTTACTTTCTTTATCTTCAAGAATTTATCCATTCATAATGAATTGTTTCTTTTTAAGTTACTTTTTTTTCAACATTATTTAGATAAGTGATTTGTTTTTCCACAATGAAGAGAAGGATTGGGATCAAAACAATGATTCTCCATATGACTAACTTTTTAACGATGTTGACACTTATTGTTGAGAATTTGACTATTTTTAATAAATTATGTGCTCACAAATTGTAGTCATCTTGATTAACTTCAAATATGCAACATGTTTCTTTTATCATATCTAAAACGATGTCAATTTATATTGAATGATAATTTTTTCAAAGGTTTGACAAATATCTTGAAAAAATCATTATGTAACTCTTAGTGTTGCTCCTTTGCTTCTTCAAATTCATTTTTGCACTAATGTTGGGGCAAGTTTTGGTAGGAAGAAAAAAATGGAATTTTGAGGTAGTTTTGGGAGTTATGCACAAAGAAGAAAAGAAGCAATAGTGCAAAGAGGCAGCGCACATACATGTTATAGAAGCAGGAACGCGTAGAAATGGTGCATACAGGAAAAAAACACAAAATCGAAACAAGACATGAAAGCAAAGGAAACAAAATGATTAAAATTTACAACATCTTTGATTTTGTGTTGATTTGGTCCATATTAGCGAGTATAGTGTGTCTACCCATGGTAATTGTTTTATGTAGTAATGCCCATGGTATTCAAGTCTATGTAATTATGTATAAAGAGGCAAATGCCAAAGGGATTGGAGTTGGATGACTTTTTGTTTGGTTGGTCAATAGGCCAAGTAATTCTAGTTGCATTTTTGTATTAGTGTAATGTTGTGATTAAGATGGTGATTCGAGATGAAACAAGTCTATAATATGGTTGTATTGCGTTCAACGCTCCCTTTTCTTAGTAATGAAATATTTTTGGAGATTGATGTGTGTTATTTTTTAAGTCATATACTATATCCACATGTCATGTTAATTATGCTTGTGATGATGGATACCCCTTTTAAATTTTGTATTTAAGGTTAGTAGTGCTTTGACAATTGTTATGAATATGTATAATTAGGGTTAACATTCAAATTGTAGGGTGTGTTGTAGAATGAGTACACATATTAGATTCACATCCCCTCCCTGTTGTAGAAGCATGGTTATTGTAGTCCCCATCAGTGCCTTGTGTGAGACTTGGCCTGTTTTACAGGTGATGTTATAAGTGTTAGTATCCAGTGGGGTTTGTTCGTTGCATTTTGCACATTAACCCAGGTTGGATCATACAAAAGTGCCAAGAGATCGTTCTATGTAGTCTAGTTATTTAGGATACTCAACTCTCACCCAAGTTCAGAAAAAATAGTTCATAAGTATGAGAAGATCACACGATACACATTTGATCCTCATCATTATGCATTCAGGCCAAGTGAGATCCTTACCAATAGTGGGAACAATGCCATTTTTTCTTAACTTTCAAAGATGTTCAGGCATATGTGATTCATGTGAAGATGATTGAAAACAACCAGTAGCAGGGGAGATGAAAATGCAAAATTCAAATAACAACAAGGAGCAATACCAAGGTGATACAGCACAAAGTACATGCCAATAGGAGTGAGACACAAATATGGGACTAGAACAGTCACAAACCCAATTTGCAACAACAAATTCAAAAGAATTTCAAGCTATGATGTGTGCAAGAGTGAAGAGGACCTCGACCATAAGTGTGGGGGAAGGTACATCTTGTGCTGAGAAGAAGCACAAAGCAACTCATGTCACTCAGATGACACCTCTATCAAAATATGCTATCAAACATATTCTTGAGTAGGTCAAGAAGAAGACAAAGGAGGCACTGGGTAAGGTAAACAATATGAAGAGGGAGGCCCTGGGTAAATGAAACAAGGTAAAGAATGCACACTAGAGCTATTAAGCCAGTTGCTAGACAAATAAGTCAATTGCAGACAATTGACTACAATAAAACTAGTTTAGCAAATGGGTGCTCAAAGTGAGCCTAGTATATTAGAACCATGGGAAAATACTTCTGTCACATCTAGAGAGCATCAATCACTTTAGATCTCACCGAAAGAAGTGGAGTTCCCCATTGAATAATTACAATAACATGTTATATGTTTGACACATATCAATTTAAATTTATCTCAATTGTCTTTGGATAGTTTACACCATTTATAGAACAATGTATTTATGGAACCACAATTGTGCACCACAACCACAACATTGGAATTAGTGAAGAAACTTACGAAGTAGGAAGTATTGCAACATGATAAGGTGAAGTTAGTAGATGAGAAGCAATAGGTTGTGGAAAAAGAAATGGGATTGCATGTAGCTGTGGAAGCAGTGTATAGGTAGGTTGTGCCAGAGATTATGGAAGATGAAGGTAGGTTGTGCCAAAGCTTATGGAGGATGATACCAAAGGAGAAGTTAAAGTCATAAAGATTGGAGAAGTTACACATGTGTTTAAAGAAAATTGAGTTAAAAGTGAAATAAAGACTTTCTACATCACAAGAAGAGCGACAAAACCACACAAAAGAGTAGAAAACAGGTGCCTAATTTGTGCAGATACAACAATTATTTGCAACAACCCTGGTGAAAATTCTATTGAATAATGTAAATAAAGGAAAAAATAAGACCATGGGTAAGGGACACATATTCCAAGTTGAATGTTGGGAAAATATATCCTAGTGGGTATCACTAGATGTGTGTTTTGGCTAAGGAAAGTTGGCAAAGGCATTAAAAGGAAAAAATGCATTTTTGGCACATTTATATGAAAATAAAGGAAATTAGGAGAAAAGTAAGGTGAAAGGTCATAGTTTGCATGTGAGAAGGAAATTGAAGGAAAATAATGGAAAATGAAGAAATTAGGGGCCTCATTCATAAAAAGGCTTACGAGGATCAGTTGGAGAGCTCTTGACTCAGGCTTGGTCAATGTAACCTTTTGTCAGTTCAAGTTTGGAGCTCTCTCATTATTCTCACTCTCTCTCTCACTCTTGGTCACTTAGAGTTTTCTTGGAACACTCTAGCTTTGGATCAAGGAAATAAAAGAAAGCAAAGGAAAAGGAAGGAAAGCAAGGATCAAGGAAGGAAAAGCAAGCAAAGGGAAACAAAGGAAAGAGAGGATCAAGGAAGAAGAGAAGGATCAAGCAGCTTCAACATGAATATTTGCAGGTAATCTTTTGCATATGTGATTTGCTAGCTGGTTTGGACATGCATATATTTCCATGTTGGCGTATGGTTCTCTTGCTATCGGTGGCATGGTTTTGTCGGGTTATGATAGTGGTTTTCAGCCTAGCCTTGCCTTTTTAAGGTCACCAATGATATTGAATCCCTTATATTAACCTCTCTCATCACATGTTTTCCCTATTGGTTAGCTGCTTGGGTGGAATTGGGAGGATGGCGTGTTACATTATAATAGTAGTGTTGAATTTTGTATGAAGAGGGAGTGAATTTATGGGCCAATATCTTGCATAACCAGGGGTTAAAGGATATCACTCAGAAAGTTTAGGTTGTAGAAGACCCGGTAGAAATAATTTTTACTATTATTGCTAAGAAGTTGTTGTTGGACAAGGAAATAATGAGGGACACCAAGCATGAATTAGCACATAAAGTGGAAGACTTGCAAGAGTAAGCATTACAGTTTACAAACAAAGTTGGAATACTACAACAAGAAAATAATGTTATTGTGGACAACATCAAGCAATGACTTACCTATACCATGACAGTTAGGGTATATGCCATAATCATTGCACAATATACTTAGATGTAGTAAAGGATTGAAAGTTTATGTAATTCCCTCAAAGTATTGAAAGATATGACTAAGGAGAAAATGCATTCATTTAAGTTTGGATGAGTGGCTCAAGATGAGCCACTAGTGAGTGTTGGGGGCCAGTTTTGAAATGGAAAAATGATGGAATTTTGAGGCAGTTTTGGGAGTTGTGTGCAAAGAAGTAGAGAAACAACAACGTAGAGAGAGTGTAGAGAGGAAACATGCAAACATGTTATAGAAGCAAGAGCATATTCCAATTTCATGTAGGCATCAACCTGATTGAGGAAACAACCTCTGAAATCTGTAACCACCAACTTATTGTAGGCTCCAACTTGATTGGGGCACTAACCTCTAAAAATCTACAAGCACCAACTGATTATAGGCTCCAAACCGATTGAGGCACAAAATATGAAATATTCTTATTCCCTTTACCATGATTTCACTCAATCAACGTGGCAGTAGTTCTTACAATAATGTGATGATTAAATTGTTGATCATTGATCAAGCCATTAACTCGCATTTCTTGTAGCCATTGTGAGTGAGATCAATCAACTATTAGGTTAGGTAAACAAATGATCCAGGTGGATATTGGTGGCCACCTGCCTATTCCACTTGGGCACTCAACACTTTTTCTTTCAGTTTCCTTAATTGTAGCACAATTTACTACTTTTGGCAGTTTTTTAGTCCTGGACTACTTGAGTTATTTTGAGGCCCTAAATGACATTTTCTTGGAAAGTGGGAATATCAATAGCCTATGACAGGGGCTAAAAGTTTGCAGTTGAAAGTTTTATTCTTTCTATATATATTTCTAACGAGGTATTGTGCATGTCAAATGGAGAACATTTGCCAAAGTTACGACCCCGTGAAGTTGGTGTACCAACTAATCCTAACGGTGCCCACAAAAGTTTGATGCTTCATCTCTGAGGGTTATTTTTTTGGATATTTATGATTTTCCCTTGTTTCCCAATAATAAAAAGGCCTTCGAACCTCATTGTAACATAGTTTATAAGACATGCAGCAGTCACATCTCTTCTCAGAGATAAGCTACCATCACCCAAGTTAGTTTATTTCCATTTTGCATGTAAACATATTGTAGCATTTTGTTGTTAATGAATTGAACTTCAATTTTCACTAGAGTTCAATGTTTCTATTTTAATTTATATTTCATTTCATTCTTGCATACATATGGATCAGTGCTATCAAGGCAATCCATTATTTCTCTATTTTTATGTGCATGTCCCCAATGAGGTCGAGGTATAAGTAGCTAGGACTTGAACTGCTTGAATCCTTGCAAGTCCGACCTCACTGACCCTGACAAACTCAAATGGAGGAAGAAAATAACGACGAGGGACTAGGAGATCCTTTCATTTTTTTTCTCAAAGAAGCCTTTGAGTGACAAAGGAATGAGGTGATGGATAAATCTTCCTAGATCCTTCGGCAAGTATCAGCCACTGAAGCATCCTCATCTAAAAACCACCACAAGAGTGCCACCCCCTTCAAGGTACAAGTTAAATTTGATATTCCTATATTTGAAGGCCAAATAGACGTAGATGTTATAGCTAAATGGTTGAATTTGTTGGAAGGATATTTTTCAATCCATAATTTTTCCAATAGGGAAAAGATTACTTTTAGACTCCTCAAGGCCGCCCCCCACATCAAGGACTAGTGGGAAACCTATTGCGAGTAGAGGGAAGAGAGGGAACCCTCACTATTTTTAGTTAGACCCACTTAGAATTCTTTCTGAGACGTTGTCAAGGAACAATCTTACCCTGTGAGTAGATATGAAGATAAGTACATAAAATGGACCACACTACGGAAGGGAAGGGACCAAGACATATCAAAGTTCGCAAATATTTTTCATACCCTTCGTACAAAGTTGGGTAGCAAGCAAGAAAGAAAATAATAAGCAAAGAAAAGAAAAGGGGAAGAAAAGGAAAGCAAGGGAGCACAAGGAGAAAGATGGATCATTAACTACAACAAGAAGATTTTGCAGGTAACAGGTTGCATGTGTAATTTCCTTGTCGGGATGTGAATGCATGGTACATGCATTTGATTATTTTGTTCATTTGTTGTCATTGACATGGGTTTTTCCTGGATTGATAGTGGTTTCATCCTTGCATTTCCATTTCCTAGATTGCCATGGTGTGATGGGATTCATTCTTGATTGAGACTTGGAATATTTTGGATCCAATTGAGGTGGTCTCAAGAAAATCACAAGGGTTGGTGTGGAGATGGTTTTCTCGGGGAAGCCTGTAACGAATAAAATATATAAATAATATAAATATAATGTAAATGATAATAATCATAAATAATAGTTAGTTAAGCTAATAATTAAGGTTTGAAGAGGCATGTCTAATAGGACATGACTCTTCATGAAGAGACACTTGCTTGGTATATAAGCAAGCCTCTCGTTCTCATTTGTAAATTATCATACTCATTTTTACTATTCACATATTTAATATATTATTTATATCCTTAATGGATATTTTCATATTCCAAGTCTTTTGGAGTAATTAATATTTAGAAGGAACTTTGTTCGCTTCATTGGTATCAGAGCCACGTTTGGCTTGGCTGATTACCAGGCCTTTGGCTATCAACCTATCATCAACCTCGTTGCTGTCATAATTGAAGCGTTTCGCTACATATTGGGAGATTCTCCATTTTTTAGGTCTTTGGCCATTATTTTAAAAAAAAAATTAATAAAGAATAAACAAGAAGGGTATATAAAAAAAAGAAAAGGAAAGGAAATAATATATTCTGAACAAACAAAAAAAAAAGGTTGAAATATTATATAATATATTATATATAAGGGTTTTACATTATTGATAAAAGTGCATAATAAAGATAAGCGGGAACCTTTTCAAGTATATTTAAAAAAAAATTACGTGAAAAAGCCCGTGGTTTTAGAAACCAGTGGTAAGTTTACATTTTTACGTGGAGAACATTAACTGAGGTTTTAGAAACAACCCATGGTAATTGCCCATGGTATTTTAGAAACCATTAGTAATTGCACGTGGTTTTAGAAACTAGTGGTAAGTTTTACATTTTAGTATTTTAAGTGGAGAACATTAACCGAGCTTTTAAAAACAACCCATGGTAATTGCCCATGGTATTTTAAAAGTAAAAGAGTCACGTTTGACCGTACCAAGAGTCACGTCTCATTCAATTTTCTGAGAAAAAAAAAATAAATATTATTATAATTATAGTTACATAACTATATAAAAGGAAAAGCGGGTCTCAAAAAAGTATATATAAAATTTTATATAATTATAATTTTATAATATATATAAATTAAATTATAAATATATATAATTATAAACCTATATATAATAAAAAAAATAAAATATTATTATTATATAAAAATTTTATTAAAAGAGTGAATAACAAGGAAAAAGAAAAAGAAGAGCTATATATATAAAATAAAGGAGAAATTATATAAAAAGAGAATAAAAAAGAAAAAAACGAAAGAGAATATCATATAAAAAAAAAAAAAAAATAAAT
>APFE030510091.1:22713-102953 GCA_000404065.3 Pinus taeda
GAATATCGAAAGATCCTCTAACCAATCAACCTTTGGCATAGGATTTGGAAAACCAGGGATATGAGACCGATTCATAGGAGCATACCTGGCATTCATTCTTGCAGTGGAACTCATCTTGAAACTTCATCAAGCTACTGATCTTCTACAGTGGAGTCACCTTCCAATTTGTTATTTGATGTGTGGAGTCGCCAAGGTAGTTTTGCAGCCTCAAAATGATTTCTGAGCTCCTGCTACCTTCAGAAGTTCAGCCTCTTAATTTCGAGATTCAGGCTCCCGGCAGACGCACCAAAATGTTATCTCAAAATCAGGTCCTGATGGGCTACTGATCAGGTTGACTCTAAGTAACTATTTCAAACCTACTTTAGGCTGAGGCTTAGCCTCCCCAACCTGAGAGGGCTCTCTCAAAGGATTAATGATCTTTGATTATGATATGGATAGATGGCTAACTCTATGGTTTGTGATTTTATATGTTTGTAGATTGGAAGATGGAGACTTGCTACCATTGGGCTATGGAGTCAGTGATAGAGATAAGTATAACAAATAACTCTTCTTATAAAACTGAGGCTTGTATATACTTCAATGAAATAGTGACACATTCAAGAAAGTCTCAATAACTTGAAGTTCATAGGAGTCAGAGCATGTGGGCATGAATTCTGAGTTATGATGCATCAAGGTATCCAAAAGGAAAGAATTTAAAGTGATAGATCAAAGTTTAATACCTAAAGGAAGTCAGAGCATGAGTAACCATGAATTCTGAGTAATAAGTATTAAAACATTGAAGAAAAACATCCAAAGATAGGACCAAGAACTCAATTCACCATAGTTTAACACTTAAAGGAAGTCAGAGCATGTTCCTCCATGAATTTTGAGTAATAAGCATTAAGAATATGGTAGTAAAGCATATCAAAGATAAAATATGAAGCTCACTGAAGTACACTAAGAATCTCAGCTTCAGAAAAGTCCAACTGCTTCTGTATATATCAATCCCTGCATAGCATTTACAAAAGTAGTCTTGTTCTCTAACATTTTCCAACCCCTAATACATTATTTCTTCTCCCATATATAGATTTCATGTATATTCCTTCCTCCAGCATGAGGGGAATTCGAATTCCTCCTAATTTGACACCTATTTACACTTAAAACTAACTATTTAATACAAAGGACAGCTAACTAGGAGTCCTAGAGACCTAATACAACTAGGAGTGTAACTCCTTATTATGATTACAACAACCTTATCTAAACATTTAAAACATTCTTTGACACCTAAAACTCCATGAAGTCGAACTTGATGGTACTCATAACCTTCCAGCTGGCCCTTGATGAGTCATCCTTTTCATGTTCCTAGAAACTAGGAGACTGCCCCTTGCTCTGTTCTGGCTGAAAAATAGGTCTTGGGACAGAGCTCATAATTTCTCATAAAAAATTTACTTGGAAAAACTGAACGAGGCTTTTGTGAACCAATCCATGCTTACCAAAAACCTCTCTTTGTTTTTTGAAACAACTTTCCTACCGCTCACAATATGTCTTTGAAAATCAGGTGTCAAACAGAGAAATAGGCTTGACATGAAAAATTGCACTTACAGCAGTTTTGTAGCGCAGGTTTAGCCATCCATTTCTCCCAGCTCATGATGTATTTGAGGAAACTGAAGGAGGGTTTTCTAGTTCAGTCTGTTAGGAATAAAAAACTCTTTCAATTTTCGAAAATGTGCTTTCAGTTACTCTAGAGACCTCCTGGAAGCTGACTACCTTTTCATAATAAAACTTAGGAGTTCATAAATGTATTTCCTTTCTTTTCTTCTTTTTGAAACTTGCAACCATCAAACTAGGATGATAAATTTTGGCATTAGATTTCTTAAGTGATAACAAATCAATGGATGGAATATGGTAGGTAACTACTAAGCACGCCTTTGATAGCCATAAATAGGTTCTACCCCATATCCACTATGGCATTTATCCTAGCAAATTGGTGTTCCTAACTTCCTTCCAACAACATGCCCAAACTTGTTATCAAGGAACCTAGAACATCCAACATTATCTTTCAAATCTATTGTACTTCGGATACTCCCAAGCCTATTGGATTTACCTTCAAAATAATTCGTACTTAGAGTTCTTCCATCTTACTACTTCTTCCTCAAAGAAAATTCCATTATCAAATGATTTGGTAACAAAGGAAACAACTGATAGTCTTACCTCTAGATATTGGTAATTCAAGTAACCACGTAGTAACTTCCTTGTGATGAGCTTGTAACCTTGGAAACATTCCTCCTAAATAATCCTACTATAGATAGCATCCAAGTCTCTACTTGGTTTATCAAAGTCTACAAATTTTGAATACATAAATAAGCATTTGTACTAATTTGGTCTAACTTCTCCACATATGCTTGGTACAAGTGATAAATCTTGTAGTCTAAATGTTCCAATTCCATGGCCATAACTTCCATGCTGATCTTTCATTACCCTTCTTCTGCACTATCCAATTCACACATAGGCATGTCCAAAGAAATTTCTTTGAAACCACTTGCCACAATAGTGACAGTGGTGAAGAGAACCAAAATGTCACCAAGTTAGCTCTGAAACCACCCATTGTGATAGTGATAATGGTGAAGAGCACAAAAAATTATACTCTTATACCTCTTGTCATGAACCTGAACGCTACCCAAATTTATCTTTGCAAACTTGAGTTTGACCCAAGTTTGTCAAGTCACCTCTTACAAGCTAGACTTCTAACTTCTTCATTGAAATTAACACCCTTTCTTGGTTCCCTTAGCCTTCACTACCAAATCCTAAGAAATGGATCACACTAAGCTCTATATTCAAGAATAAAATTGCACGTGGCCATCATAGCCACTACCCTAAAATTCTCTAACTATTGGGCATTAGATAATGTATCACTCCTCGTGTGTTTCATGGCACATGCTTAACTGCCTCTTGAGGATCCATTAACTTTGGGGATTTGTCTGTTTAATAACACCTATATATTTTGGTGGAACGACAATTGTTATTCCAATAAGTGGTATTAGTGCCAAAGGTCTCGAGTTCCAAACACCACTGGCTCGCACTGGGGGGGATATTGTTGCGCATTGAATAATACAATTATCCTCTTGTGTTTCACGACAAGTGCTTAACTGCCTCTTGAGGATATGTTAACACTAGAGATATGTTTGCTTACTAAAACCTATGGGTTTTGGTGTAACAAAAATCATGACTTGAACACCAACAATTTGTCCATAGTTTCCAAATTTAGATGAGAAAATTGAAAGAATCTTGTACCTCCTCCTTAAGAAAGGCATGTCCACACTGGTGCTTCTATCACTTTCTCCAAATGATCCCTTGATATTTAGGTTATCCTAGAAATCATCCTCAAATTTCCCAAGGATAACTTTGTCTCATCCTAAGTTCCCATATACAAATGTGAGGAAGAATATTCCCATCAACTTGGTTTTCTTTGTTGGTTACATAATCTAGGTTGAATGCATGTGTTCTCTTGGTCCTGTTAGCACTCAAACTAGCAGGGGTCCTAAATGGGAATCCTAGAGGGACAACGATGGAGACTTAGCCCACTGTCACCTCATCTAAGGCTCCCTACTCTTTATGGAATTTCACCAATGGGAGGATACCTGGTGTATCCTGAATCACTTGTAAAGGATGGATGAACAATTGATCCAGGTGGCTCTAGAAAAGATTGATTCAGAAGTGACTTCGTAATAGCTCAAAAATCAAAGTCATCGGATTGACGTGAAACCAAAACCATATCGTAGTGCTCATCACCTTGATTCCAATAGTGTGAACAACACTCAAATCCATGTTCGTATGCTCCAGATATTCACAATCAAAGTTCTGATCAAACTTAGCCAAGTGGTAGGCTTAATGAGGCTACAAATTGAACGGGAACCGGCGTACGAAATCTGGCTCCAGAGAATGGGAGAATTTGTAGGATGATTAATTTTCCTATGACCCTTAAATTCGACAAAATTGACAATGAATAATAAGGTTAGAGAAATGAAAAATATTAAAATATTAGGGTGGTGGGTTGCCACCCCCGCCACCCCCGTTGGAGGATATTACAACATATATTAACAAAATTCTAAGTTTGGGTCGACAGGTCACCACCGCCACCGAACCCCAGTCATATAAAAAATGATTATACATATATAATGGTGTTGGGTGGGCCGCCCACCGACGGGCCTGGCCTACACCCCTCCATTTGGTGCCAAGTTAATGGAGGCAATGGGGTTTGAACCTGCACGGCTAGTGTGACTGACCCACAGCCTGGGCACCTCCACTACAATCCAAAACAAAAATGGTGGTAATATATATAACGAGCTGACGGTTAAAACAAATTTCAATTGGTAAAAACAAACCCGCGTCAATTTGGAATTCCATTAAAACAATATGCCATGGGTGGGGGTCGGCGGGGTTGGAACCCCCAACCTCCCCACCTCCAATGCTATGCCTTAACAAACATGCTAAGGATGACGACTTTTTAAATTTCATCACTCGTCTACTATATGAACTCGCCATTTCATAGTTGCTAGGCGGAGGTTGGAATCGGGAAGACGAAACCTCGAACTAGGGTGGAACCATGATTTGCAAAGGGTGTGGAACCCTAAACTAGGAGAAGATTAAGATGCTGAAAAGATTTCCTTGCAGACTAGAGATGCGAGTGTTTGAGTTTGACAAGTGGATAGTCATTTTTGCACATTTTCTCACCAACAGTCCAACTGTGTAGTCTGTTTCCCCATCTAAGTAGCAGAAATGCAGGTGCCCAACAACACATAACCTTTGAGGAATCTTGTGGAATGTAAAAGATTCCCTTGGAGGCTGATTTTTGCCAGTGTTGGAATGATGCCAACTTTATAGTCATTTTTCACATAATTTCGCAGGGAGCACAGTGGTGTGATTAGAATTTTCATTCTAACTGTGGATTTTTCAGCCATCTTCGGCAAGGAACCTTTGGGGGAATCTTCAAGATGCCCAAGGATCTAGAATTTGACGGTGTCAGAAAGGGGCAAAGTTTATAGTCGTTTGACACGATTTTACACTAGGAATTCAATGGTGATGTTTGTTTCAGCAGTTGAGCTTTGCATTTTTTAGCCATCCCCGAGACTAGAGGTAAATGATGTAGTTATGTCATGCTTCTCTTCTAACTTGCTGAGATGATGTTTATGTTTTTGAGATTCATGATTACTATTATGTTGAGGGATACTTGTATGCTACATCATGTGAGATTTTATTAGCTTGTCATGCTGAAGGAATTCCCATTTGAGTGAGAGTTACTGTAGGGAGAACGTCTCGTGGAGAGACATGCCACTCTTGTTGAAGGAATTTTCCCATATGAGTGAGAGTTCCTAAGAATGTCTTGTGGAGAGAAATGCCACTCTGGTTGAGGGTATTCATCCTTGTAATGACAAAGAACATACCATGTACATCATCAACATTTGTAGCATTAATGAAGTGACCTCCTCACTCTTGACACCAGGGCCTAGAGATGTAACCCACTCTCGGTGAACTTCATTATCAAAATTTTTGAAAAATTCCCCTTTTCAAGAAACTATAATATTGTTTCCCACCTTGTGTGCAACATCTACGGGTAGCAACTGTCAACTAGTCTTTTCACTTGATTTCTTTACTTCTACTACTTGAACCAAAAAATCTAGCTTTCCTCTATCCTCCTCCTGAAGTCTCCGTTGTGCATGTTGAACATATTCCTTCATTTATCTATATTTCATTAAGCTCCCGCAACTTGGACATTTTATCTTCACATATTTTGCATGGGGGCTGCGAGATTTGATCATCTTTGTCTTTGTCCTTATCCTCTGTGCACTGGAATCTATTCTTTTCATCTTTGTCGTTGTTGTTGTAGGGCTGGAAGGAAGATGATGAGTTGATACTATTTTTTCTCCTTAGCCTATTGCCTTTGCCCATTTCGATCGGTGTTTGACAACTAAATACAACTAGAAGCACCTGCCACAAACACAAACAAAAATAACACGTTAAAGAGAAAGGGACTTAAATAGCAGATCGAAGAATAATGTGAAAATATTGAAATTCAGACAACATAGCCAAACTAATGCAATGCATCTGAAATATAGAATTGGTGGACATAAATACCTCTACTCGCTACTCGTGTGCAAGTGAATATAATGAATGCACCACTGCTTCCACTTGGGCAGAGCCTGCAGTGCAATGAAGCTAATTTCTTTCTGAAACAACTCAGAGAGAAAATGCTATTTGTGAGCTTTGCGTGCTGTCCCTTCTTCAGAGCTGGTGTGATGAATGAATGAATGAATAGGTGCAAGATGGTTTGTAAATAAATAGTCATTGATGGCAACACGAGGCATAAAGATGTGGTTTCATCGCCAACTCTTCAAAACAGGAATTTGAATTGAAACCGTCGGAGTCAGCCATATGACATTTTAGATTTTTTGTTTTAGTTGGTGTGGGAAAGGCGCCCGCCGACCAAAGAGCTTGGGGGCGGGGCGTAATTCCCCTGAACCCCCACAACAAAGGCGTAACGCTGGGTTTGGTTTTGGCGGGAACGGGAACGGGAACGGGGCTTTGTCGTAATTCCTCTGAGCTCCCGCAACGAAGGCGTAACGCTGGGTTTGGTTTTGTCGTACACTTTTTACGGTACAAACATTATTTTTCTGGGTTATTTCATTAAGGCATAATAATCGTTAAAACTACTTGTTTATTTGATTTTTATTTTGATAAATTTCAATTCCAATAAACATTATTTCAACATTTAACTTTGTGTGATAGTATTTTACATTAATTATAGGGTTAGGTTAGCCCGCATTTAGTACACTCAAACTATGTCTCTTTATTTAAGGTTTACCCATATTTTTGTCTCAAGGTACAACATTTAGATGCATAACTAAGTCTAACATGACATAGTTCATTTAACAATATGCATGTAACCAATGCATGATAATGTAAGCAACAATAACATTCAATAGTCATAAAGAATCTACAACACACATGGATCTATACTTAGTCTGGCGTGCGCAATATCTAGACTTGATCTATACTTAGTCTGGCATGCTCTATGACAAAATCCCTGATGCTCCTAGACTAGAGTTTTCCATTCCTCCTCCTCCTAAATCAAACAAAGACTCTCATGCCGGTGATGGCATGATAGGTACGACCAACACGAAAACCGCAAAGGCTACATCTAAGAAAGCCCGTACGGTTTCTGGTCAAAATGCAAATGAAGAACTTCTTGCCTCGGAGGTTAATGCCGTGTCAACCGACAAAGGCAAAGAACCGAAGCAACCAGGGGGCAAGAAGAAAGGGAAAAGCAAAAAGAAGAAACAGGATGATTCGTCTCCTGAAAAATCTTCTGCAAACCCTTTTGGGCAAAAGAAACCTCCTGGGCCATGTCTCATATGTGATGAAGACCATTGGACGATAGAATGTCTGCATAAAGTTGAGATTAAGAAATTCTTTAAGAGTTCCAAAACCTTAGCAGTACTGACCGACCAATTTCCAAACCCAGAAACCAATCTGGTTGCTAGCGACAATGCTTCCCCATCCCAAGTGCTTATGTTGTTCATTTCGAAAAAAAGTGATGCTTTGATATCAACAAGGAATAAAGATTATGGGAATCCACAGTTGTTGAACAAAAAGGCTACAAATCGACCTAGTAGTTCGACAACAACTTCGACCGCAGTTGTGCCACCCATCATTCTTGAGCTAACGATAAAGCCACCAAGGGGAGTAGTACACAAATCGACATTTAATCCTTGTGCCAGAGTATCTAGTCATCAAAGCACACCTCTAAGAACTTATGGATGAAATCCTTAAACACTATCCAGTCATCAAAGCACACCTCCAAGAACTTATGGATGAAATCCTTAAACACTGCTATAACTACGTAAGAGAATATCATGGGCGCATTCTTGAGCCCAAACAACATGACAATATATTGAAAACAACCCCATTCAGTCGTAGAGGTTGTTTTGTTCCTATCCTCCAGCATGATCTTGATCTAATGGTACCCTAAAAATCCATCATTGAAGACGTAGGCCCCCTTCCCTCCAAAATTATCCAATACCTCATCAGTAAACGGTGTTGGAAAAGGATCATGGATGCATGAATCATTAAGTTTCCTTAGATCTATGCAAATCCTTATTTCTCCCCTCTGTTTCATTTCTTGAATGACCATTGGACTCACCCAATTAGATTCTTCCATAGGTTCAATAATGCATGCCTCAAGAATATTATCCAACTCCAAGCGAATCTTTTCCTTGTACTTGGGATTAAGGTGATACAGTCTCTACTTCATAGGCTTTGCGTCTAGTTTCAAAGTAATTTTCTTCACACCCAAGTCACCTATGATGCCTTTCAGATCCGAAAACTTGGTAGGAAAAATATCCTAGTACTCGCAAAGTAACTCAACAACTTTATCCATTGTGGCATCATCAAATAGTCCCCGATCCTCGCAAATTTTGGCTTTGCTTCAGTACCAATGTTTACTTGCTTGGTTTTCAATGGCGCAGTGATGTCCAAGTTCTCTATATGTGGACCTTCAACTTCGCGATGGCCTTCTGCCTCTAAAATATTGTCATTTCTTAGATCTTCATCCTCCCCTTCAATGGTCACATTATAGCATTCCAAGGCATGATGCAACTGGGTGCCCTAATCAGGCTACACCAACTCGAAAGGATCCTGCGGAATTATGAATATCGTTGCCTTAACTGCCTGCAAAGCTTCATCAATGCATTCAAACCCATCATTAAAACTGAAGGTCATTAAGAATCCCTCCCTTAGTATATCCCACTTCGCGGTGTCATGGCGGAGCTTCGTTTCCAGGTACCAATTCATAGGGATTGTCTCCAAAGCATGAAAGAATAAGTGCACCGACTCCGGTTGAGGCTTTGTTCCATAAACTTTAGTCTGCTTCACTAAATGATTACGCAGATCATTTCTCCCATTGTACTTCTCATTCAGTTGAATTTTAGGACGACCAAATTGCAACCTCATCATCCTTCTGTAGTCTCACCATTCCGTGAAGCTATCCTTGTGCATACCCCACCACCACGTGAGCATAACGCGTAGCGTCAAATCCAGTGCTTGGAAGCGATGATCCTCAGGGACGTCTACATTAGTTAAACCATCATAGTAGGGTAAATTTCTTACCTCCGATGACACACAGAGCAATGATTTAGTCATCATGTCGCAACGCAGAGTAGATACTTTGTGCAACCTATTCTACCAATGCTCTAGTTCTTCATTTGAATCCAAAGTATAGGAACTTTCCTAGTCCCATGAAATCTGTCCATCAGTTGTTGGATTAATCCAATTTTGATCTCATACAGTTATTTTGTAAATCTGATCCAAGTCATCATCACTTTCGTCATAGTCGTGAACCAGTTCATTATAGCGCAGTCCTTTGCAGTGCCCAACAATGCTCCAACCTGAAGCAATTTCCTCTTGAACGACATTGTTATTTTCTTCAAGTTGATGACTCCATTCATATCAATGGCCTAGTCAATTCCAAGGAGCGTGGGGTATGGATTGTTGTTGTCCACATTTTCTATTACTTCAAAATCAGCTAGCGTGATGGTGCCTTCTATATATACGGTGACTCCATGTAATCATCCCATAGGGATGATCTTCTGCTGGTTTTCCATCCTCAACTGGATCATAGACCATTGCAGTGCAGGTCTCCCCATTCCCTCCCACGTCTATTAAGGAAAAACGTTTGCATCAGACCCCAAATCCAGAATAACCTGGTCCATCTCATAATCTCCTATCTACGTAGTGAGCATCATCTCGCGCCTTGTTCTTGTCTTATGTTTACCGATTTTTCGTACTATGTGGCATCCATCAGGATCATTTTCCTTACCAACACACTTGTTTATCAACTCCTCCATACCTTTCATAGCCTTATTATTGTGTAGAAGTTTCATGGAAGTTTCCAAGAACGTGGTGAATATAGAGAGATCAAACTTTGTAGACGCATTGGTCTCTCATAATTTGTTTAGACTCGCTGAGGTAGATGCCTTAGTGAAGCTTTTCTTGGCCTCCATAAATGCTTCCTTCATGTGTGCCAGATCAAAACAAACTTCCCTCTCTGGGGCCTTGTGAACCAATCTGTATCCTTCATGCTATTTTCCCTTATCATCCCTAATTGTTACTCTGCTTCTCATCATGATATTCACATTTTGATCTTCCTCATGGGGCTCAACTCTCATCATTTGTAATTTTTGCGTAGGTTTTTGAGGCTGTGCCTTATTCTCCTACATCTTAGCGATCAACACAGGGCATTCTTCTATAATGTGGTCAAACTAGTTGTAGTATTGGTAGGACAGGTAAGTTTGATTCTGACACTCTCACTCTTAGAGCCCTGGTGTCCCACAGTTATAGAAAATAACCTGACCATGACCTCTACCAGGTCCTTCTCCTCCTCAACCTCGTCCTTGCCCCTGGTATCCTTCGTGCACTTCCCCAACGCCGTGATCCAGAGGCCGAGTTTCTGCTTGCATTCGATAGGTAGGCATTTTTTCCATCATCAGCTCATAGCTACAATAGTGGTGCTCATCGTGGTCCACCGATTTGCGGAAATCGCAGAACAACTTTTTTGGTGTCTGAACGAAATTTTGCAGCAAACGAAAATTATTCGTTACATGTTTTCCAACCACCTGACAAGTAGCTCACCATATTGCGGGCCCCGCACTCAGTCCTGCTAGAGCTTCCCACCTCAAGGGAATTGGTCCCCCTCCTATAATATAATTTTCGAAGACAGGGAAATGATCTTTATCATGCCCCTAGCTCTTTTTCTGCAACTGCGAGTGAATTTGCTGGACTCCCAAATTCACGACCTGAATAGTTGTCTCGTGCAATCTCATTGTGATTTCCAAGACTTCTACTTGAGTTCCTATCTTCCGTTGTGACAAAGAAATTCTCAAGTGGGGCAGAAGCGAGGTTACTAACCATTTGCGGTGCTAACCATCTGTGAGCTTCATATTAGCTTCGTGGATCGCACATTTCAGCCTTTGATCTAAATCCCAAGGCATCTCACCGGCCCTCATCATGATTTTCTTAAATCAAACAAATGAATGTGAGTCAGACTTAGGCTTACTAAACTCCTTATTTAAAGCATCCTTAATATATGCTAGCATTGCCAAAGTATAATCAACACAATACTTAATATACCATGTCAGTGCATGATCTTACAGAGCAGTAATTAAGTGCACCTTCTTTATGTTGTCATTAGTGATCTACTGTGCAGTCCATACAAAATGCGTAACAAACCAGAATCGATATGTATCTTCGCTCCATATGCCCTTGAAAATCGGTAGCTTTATTGAGTTTGACATGTTGAATGGCGGTGGTGGTGGCAATGGTGTGGGCGAAGGTGTATGCTATGGAGGTGAAGGTTGGGGCAGAGTGGATGGAAAATGTATCCATGGAAAACACTATCTTATCAGTTGGACTATACTCTACGGTGAGGCTTGTACCATTCCCTTGTCATCGCTTGAAGGAGGTCCAATTCATGGGCTATATTCAGGGCTTGCTTTCTCTTGATTTTTGAAGGTCCGTCCACTTCGCATAGATCCAAACATCAAGGCAACGACATAACCCATTTCTCACACAAGAGCATCTTAATCCTGGTATTCAAAGATCTCATATACTTACCTCGCGGTCCCTTGAAGAACTGTCACTCTGCTTCGTTGTAGTTGACCAAGGTATCAACCGTGAACTCTGTAAAAAATCCTCCTATAATTCAATTGAGCCAGTGGTCAACAACGCGTGCGATCTTGTATTCAGAAGCTTCCAACCTTCACACTAGTTCTGGAGTCCACACTCTTGGGCAGTTAAGCCTCCACCTTCCTTGGCTATCCACTTGTATAGTACGATCGGGAAAGTGCAAAAGAAAATTTCATGTATTTCTGTGTGCAAATATCTTTCCAACCACCGCTCCTTTGATAAGTGATAATTCATGTTCTCCTGTGCTGCAAATTCATGAATCTTCCTATCCAACCACTTCTCAATTTATTTCTTGGTCATTTCTAGTAATGCGACATCACACATCTCTTTATGCAGATCCAAGTGCTGGAAACAAAACCATTCGTTGTCTTAGAGGGTCTTGACCCAATTCAGAGTTAATTGTGCCAAACAAAACCCTACTCTACTAGCCCTTTCGGCATCAACCCGCGTAGCACAGGCTGAAGTCTCACTTGAAGTAATATGGGGGGATGCTGGAACCAAGTTTCCACATCCAAAGATCAATGTGATGTCATTTATCACCCTAGATCTACCTTTGTGTGGACCTATAAGCCCCTAAGGCTTGGTACGACAACTTCACTTAAACGGCCCTTAGACCTTCGCGAAGGTCTATGATAAGATTTTGCGAACCCTTAACAAATGATTCTCCCACTTATGTGCACCATAAAGAAAACCTAGATATGAGTTCGCATAGATCTATTTAAGAGCTTAATAAACATAACAAAACTTATTATAATCCTCACATAAATACTTGGCATGCATTGTGATCAGTTAAAAGAATTATCCAATAAAGTAACACATCAATACATCAATATTTCATAAATACATTTATTCCATCGCAACATATATCGTAAACATAAATAACATAAGTAAATAGATAAACACATGAATTTATCCAACAGTCTTCTTTATTGATATTCAATATGATGTTACAAACTCAAAATTATCCTGCGCACTCAGCTGCAGGGGTCTGCACAATCAAAGACAGAATCTTCTCTAGGCCTCTACGTACTCAACTGCGGAGCCTTTTCCCTTCTCTATGACTCTGTAAGGGACACCTATTTATATCTTTTTACATACAATCCCATGGTCCGTGGGTCATGGGTGGATCTCAAAACCGACTCGTCTTTACATAAACAAGGGGTTAAAAACCCCTTTTGACTTCAAACTATCTACGCGCTCTGTTTCCACAAATTACGGAGACTTTACATCTTTTTAGAAAAATTTACATCAAAAATTGAGTTTTTAAGCCCAAAACTAACCCAGGGGACCCCATCCAAATAACCATAAAGTATCCCTCCCACTCCTACAACCCTTAAGTCCCGTATTTAATTCTAGAGAACATATAGGATTGGATTTGATTTATGCCGAAAATAATTTGGAATAATTTTTTGAAACATTTTTTCTTTTGTCCTTTTTCCATGAGTTGTGTTTTTACCCTTATTATGGCCAGATGGTAAGATTTATGTAGCTTATTTACTTTCTTTATCTTCAAGAATTTATCCATTCATAATGAATTGTTTCTTTTTAAGTTACTTTTTTTCAACATTATTTAGATAAGTGATTTGTTTTTCCACAATGAAGAGAAGGATTGGGATCAAAACAATGATTCTCCATATGACTAACTTTTTAACAATGTTGACACTTATTGTTGAGAATTTGAATATTTTTAATAAATTATGTGCTCAAAAATTGTAGTCATCTTGATTAACTTCAAATATGCAACATGTTTCTTTTATCATATCTAAAACGATGCCAATTTATATTGAATGATAATTTTTTCAAAGGTTTGACAAATATCTTGAAAAAATCATTATGTAACTCTTAGTGTTGCTCATTTGCTTCTTCAAATTCATTTTTTCACTAATGTTGGGGCAAGTTTTGATAGGAAGAAAAAAATGGAATTTTGAGGTAGTTTTGGGAGTTATGCACAAAGAAGAAAAGAAGCAATAGTGCAAAGAGGCAGCGCACATACATGTTACAGAAGCAGGAACGCATAGAAATGGTGCATACAGGAAAAAAAGACAAAATCGAAACAAGACATGAAAGCAAAGGAACCAAAATGATTAAAATTTACAACATCTTTGATTTTGTGTTGATTTGGTCCATATTAGCGAGTATAGTGTGTCTACCCATGGTAATTGTTTTATGTATTAATGCACATGATATTCAAGTCTATGTAATTATGTATAAAGAGGCAAATGCCAAAGGGATTGGAGTTGGATGAATTTTTGTTTGGTTGGTCAATAGGCCGAGTAATTCTAGTTGCATTTTTGTATTAGTGTAATGTTGTGATTAAGATGGTGACTTGAGATGAAACAAGTCTATAATATGGTTGTATTGCGTTCAACGCTCCCTTTTCTTAGTAATGAAATATTTCTGGAGATTGATGTGTGTTATTTTTAAAGTCATATACTATATCCACATGTCATGTTAATTGTGCTTGTGATGATGGATACCCCTTTTAAATTTTGTATTTAAGGTTAGTAGTGCTTTGACAATTGTTATGAATATGTATAATTGGGGTTAACATTCAAATTGTAGGGTGTGTTGTAGAATGATTACACATATTAGATTCACATTCCCTCCCTGTTGTTGAAGCATGGTTATTGTAGTCCCCATCAGTGCCTTGCGTGAGACTTGGCCTGTTTTACAGGTGATGTTATAAGTGTTAGTATCCAGTAGGGTTTGTTGGTTGCATTTTGCACATTAACGCAGGTTGGATCATACAAAAGTGCCAAGAGATGGTTCTGTGTAGTCTAGTTATTTAGGATACTCAACTCTCACCCAAGTTCAGAAAAAATGGTTCATAAGTATGAGAAGATCACATGATACACATTTGATCCTCATCATTATGCATTCAGGCCAAGTGAGATCCTTACCAATAGTGGGAACAATGCCATTTTTTCTTAACTTACAAAGATGTTCAGGCATATGTGATTCATGCGAAGATGATTGAAAACAACCAGTAGCAAGGGAGATGAAAATGCAAAATTCAAATAACAACAAGGAGCAACACCAAGGTGATACAACACAAAGTACATGCCAATTGGAGTGAGACACAAATATGGGACTAGAACAGTCACAAACCCAATTTGAAACAACAAATTCAAAAGAATTTCAAGCTATGATGTGTGCAAGAGTGAAGAGGACCTCGACCATAAGTGTGGGGGAAGGTACATCTTGTGCTGAGAAGAAGCACAAAGCAACTCATGTCACTGAGATGACACCTCTATCAAAAGATGCTATCAAACATATTCTTGAGTAGGTCAAGAAGAAGACAAAGGAGGCACTTGGTAAGGTAAACAAGATGAAGAGGGAGGCCCTGGGAAATGCAACAAGGTAAAGAATGCACACTAGAGCTATTAAGCCAGTTGCTAGACAAATAAGTCAATTGCAGCACAATTGACTACAATAAAACTAGTTTAGCAAATGGGTGCTCAAAGTGAGCCTAGTATATTAGAACCATGGGAAAATACTTCTGTCACATCTAGAGAGCATCAATCACTTTAGATCTCACCAAAAGAAGTGGAGTTCCCCATTGAATAATTACAATAACATGTTATATGTTTGACACATATCAATTTAAATTTATCTCAATTGTCTTTGGATAGTTTACACCATTTATAGAACAATGTATTTATGGAACTACAATTGTGCACCACAACCACAACATTGGAATTAGTGAAGAAACTTACGAAGTAGGAAGTATTGCAACATGATAAGGTGAAGTTAGTAGATGAGAAGAAATAGTTTGTGGACAAAGAAATGGGATTACATGTAGCTGTGGAAGCAGTGTATAGGTAGGTTGTGCCAGAGATTATGGAAGATGAAGGTAGGTTGTGCCAAAGCTTATGGAGGATGATACCAAAGGAGAAGTTAAAGTCATAAAGATTGGAGAAGTTACACATGTGTTTAAAGCAAATTGAGTTAAAATTGAAATAAAGACCGTCTACATCACAAGAAGAGCGACAAAACCACACAAAAGAGTAGAAAACAGGTGCCTAATTTGCGCAGATACAACAATTATATGCAACAACCCTGGTGAAAATTCTATTGAATAATGTAAATAAAGGAAAAAATAAGACCATGGGTAAGGGACACATATTCCAAGTTGAATGTTGGGAAAATATATCCTAGTGGGTATCACTAGATGTGTGTTTTGACTAAGGAAAGTTGGCAAAGGCATTAAAAGGAAAAAATGCAGTTTTGGCACATTTATATGAAAATAAAGGAAATTAGGAGAAAAGTAAGGTGAAAGTTCATAGTTTGCATGTGAACACTCTAGCTTTGGATCAAGGAAGGAAAAGAAAGCAAAGGGAAAGGAAGGAAAGCAAGGATCAAGGAAGGAAAAGCAAGCAAAGGGAAACGAAGGAAAGAAAGGATCAAGGAAGAAGAGAAGGATCAAGCAGTTTCAACATGAATATTTGCAGATAATCTTTTGCATATGTGATTTGCTAGTTGGTTTGGACATGCATAGATTTTCATGTTGGTGTATGGTTCTCTTGCTATCAGTGACATGGTTTTGTCGGGTTATGATAGTGGTTTTCAGCCTACCCTTGCCTTTTTAAGTTCACCAATGATATTGAATCCCTTATATTAACCTCTCTCATCACATGTTTTCCCTATTGGGTATCTGCTTGGGTGGAATTGGGAGGATGGCGTGTTACATTATAATAGTAATGTTTAATTTTGTATGAAGAGGGAGTGAATTTATGGACCGATATCTTGCATAACCAGGGGTTAAAGGATATCACTCAAAAATTTTAGGTTGTAGAAGACCCGGTAGAAATAATTTTTACTATTATTGCTAAGAAGTTGTTGTTGGACAAGGAGATAATGAGGGACGCCAAGCATGAATTAGCACATAAAGTGGAAGACTTGCAAGAGTAAGCATTACAGTTTACAAACAAAGTTGGAATAATACAACAAGAAAATAATGTTGTTGTGGACAACATGAAGCAATGACTTACCTCTACCATGACAGTTAGGGTATATGCCATAATCATTGCACAATATACTTAGATGTAGTAAAGGATTAAAAGTTTATGTAATTCCCTCAAAGTATTGAAAGATATGACTAAGGAGAAAATGCATTCATTTAAGTTTGGATGAGTGGCTCAAGATGAGCCCCAAGTGAGTGTTGGGGGCCAATTTTGAAATGGAAAAACGATGGAATTTTGAGGCAGTTTTGGGAGTTGTGTGCATAGAAGTAGAGAAACAATAGCGTAGAGAGAGTGTAGAGAGGAAACATGCAAACATGTTGTAGAAGCAAGAGCATATTCCAATTTCATGTAGGCATCAACCTGATTGAGGCACCGACCTCTGAAATCTGTAAGCACCAACTTGTTGTAGGCTCAAACTTGATTGGGGCACTAACCTCTAAAAATCTACAAGCACCAACTGATTGTAGGCCCCAAACCGATTGAGGCACAAAATATGAAATACTCTTATTCCCTTTACCATGATTTTACTCAATCAACGTGGCAGTAGTTCTTACAATAATGTGATGATTAAATTGTTGATCATTGATCAAGCCATTAACTCGCATCTCTTGTAGCCATTGTGAGTGAGATCAATCAACTATTAGGTTAGGTAAACCAATGATCGAGGTGGATATTGGTGGCCACCTGCCTATTCCACTTGGGCACTCAACACTTTTTCTTTCAGTTTCCTTAATTGTAGCACAATTTACTACTTTTGGCAGTTTTTTAGTCCTGGACTACTTGAGTTATTTTGAGGCCCTAAATGACATTTTCTTGGAAAGTGGGAATACCAATAGCTTATGACAGGGGCTAAAAGTTTGCAGTTGAAAGTTTTATTCTTTCTATAGATATTTCTAACGAGGTATTGTGCATGTCAAATGTAGAACACCGTGAAGTTGGTGTACCAACTAATCCTAACGGTGCCCACAAAAGTTTGGTGCTTCATCTGTGAGGGTTATGTTTTTGGATGTTTATGATTTTCCCTTGTTTCTCAATAATAAAAATGCCTTCAAAGCTCATTGTAACATAGTTTATAAGACATGCAGCAATAACATCTCTTCTCAGAGATAAGCTACCATCACCCAAGTTAGTTTATTTCCATTTTGCATGTAAACAGTTTGTAGCATTTTGTTGTTAATGAATTGAACTTTAATTTTCACTCAAGTTCGATGTTTCTATTTTAATCTATATTTCATTTCATTCCTGCATACATATGGATCAGTGGTATCAAGGCAATCCGTTATTTCTCTATATGTGCATGTCCCCAATGAGGTCGTGGTATAAGGAGCTAGGGCTTGAACTGGTTGAACCTTTGCAAGTCTGACCTCACTGACCCTGACGACGAGGGAGTAGGAGATCCTTTCAATTTTTTTCTCAAAGAAGACCTTGAGTGACAAAGGAATGAGGTGATGGATAAATCTTCCTAGATCCTTCGGCAAGTATCAACCACTGAAGCATCCTCATCTAAAAACCACCACGAGAGTGCCACCCCCTTCAAGGTACAAGTTAAATTTGATATTCCTATATTTGAAGGCCAAATAGACGCAGAAGTTATAGATAAATGGTTGAATTTGTTGGAAGGATATTTTTCAGTCCATAATTTTTCCAATAGGGAAAAGATTACTTTTAGACTCCTCAACGCCACCCCCCACATCAAGGACTAGTGGGAAACCTATTGCGAGTAGAGGGAAGAGAGGGAACCCTCACTATTTTTAGTTAGACCCACTTAGAATTCTTTCTGAGAAGTTGTCAAGGAACAATCTTACCTTGTGAGTAGATATGAAGATAAGTACATAAAATGGACCACACTACGGAAGGGAAGGGACCAAGACATATCAAAGTTCGCAAATATTTTTCATACTCTTCGTACGAAGGTCGGTAGCAAGCAAGCAAGAAAATAATAAGCAAAGAAAAGCAAAGGGGAAGAAAAGGAAAGCAAGGGAGCACAAGGAGAAATATGGATCATTAACTACAACAGGAAGATTTTGCAGGTAACAGGTTGCATGTGTAATTTCCTTGTCGGGATGTGAATGCATGGTACATGCATTTGATTATTTTGTTCATTTGTTGTCATTGACATGGGTTTTTCCTGGATTGATAGTGGTTTCATCCTTGCATTTCCATTTCCTGGATTGCCATGGTGTGATGGGATTCATTCTTGGTTGAGATTTGGAATATTTTGGATCCAATTGAAGTGGTCTTAAGAAAATAGCAAGGGTTGGGGTGGAGATAAAAAAATTCATTATGGATGGAATGCATATATAGAAAAAATTCCTAGTTCAAATTATGAGCGTTTGATGAGTTCTTTTATGTGCATAACATGAGAAGGGTCCTTTGTTTTTAGCTTTCCATCAAAAAGTGGCACGCCCAATCCATTGATTAAGAGTACATGCCAATCCCACAACATTAGTAAAATCATCAATTAGTTGTACTAGTTATATGACTACACTTGGTTAATATCCCAATATATTGTGACTTAATCTTTTAATATGGTTATTTCAACCATGGTTGTATACATTGTGGTGCCACATCCCAAAGAAAATCCATATTTTAATTTTACACTGAAACATCCCCAAAAAAAATTTCACATGTTGAAAAGCACCTTATATTCCACAATAAAGAAATTTTCACATGTTAAGAAACATCTTATATTCCACAGCGATCAAAGCCAAATTTCTCTTCTTCCTATATTCCACAGCATTCAAAGTCAAATTTCTCTTCTTAATAAAACATTTGTAGCTGAGCTTTTGTTCATAAAATAGTGTATCATCTATCACCCTACCAAGTTTTTTGGGGCACATATAAATATTCATATTCTAAATCTATTATAAATGGCAATTGTAATCGAGTTATTTCCAATTCTCGCAAATAACATGTTAAATTGATAACTTTAAAGAGTACAGTACAACCTTAAATATCTTATAAATGGAAGTTGTAATTGCGTTATTTCCTATTCTTGCAAATAACTTTAAACATTACTATGGTACAACCTTAAACGTTATTACATGTTTTATATCTAAAAATTATAAATATCATCCTTAAATGGTAAGCTACACACTTCACTGTAACACACTTAACTATCGTTACAGTGATAGCTATTTGTTCAATTGGGATTCCAAATTATTCTTTTCAGCATCCCACAAATGCGCGTCTTCTTCAATTTCCCTGAGCAAAGGCTGAGTCTTTGCATTGGAATCATTCAAGTTGGATTGCAAATCACTATTTTCGGTTCTATACTACAGTAGAACCCTCTATACTACAGTAGAGCTATTGTCGTGATATTCTCATTCAACTGGGTCTTCAAGGACTCTACTTCAGCACTCAGCGCTATATTTTTCTGACAGAGCAATGCACCTTCACTAGCCATAGAATCAATCTTCGTTTGCATCTCTGCAGCATTGCCTTGCAATTCTTGCATTTCAGAATCCCACAAATGTCTGTCATCTTCAAGTTTTTTAACTAGTTCCTCAGTCCTTTCCTTGGATTCATTCAATTGAGATTCCAACTCAATCTTTTCATCGAAAGCCCTTTGGTTCAGTGCACACATGTCTTCATTTTTCTTCTCAAATGTCCCACGTAATGAAGACAAAAGGTTCTCCTTATCTGTATTCCACGCTTGCTCTGCAATTAATCTACTTTCAGCCATCGCCTCATTCTCCTTTCGTGCTGATGCAATCTGTAAGAAAAGTCCATCCTTTTCCACTTCCCAAGCTTTACGTGCTTCATTAAATTCTGCAGATATGACCTTGATTTTATTTGTCATCTGCAGAACACTACTTTCCAGAGTTTGTTTCTCAGAAAACACTGGTCTGCACTCCTTTTCCCTCTCAGAAATTTCTCTTGTGAACCTCTCCTCGACTTCCTGCAATTGTTGCGAAGCTTTAGAAATCCCACCCTTGTATTCCTCGTCCCTCTTTGCCAGCTGTTGTCTGAATTTCTTATCAATTTCCATCAACCGGTCACTGAGTTGTTCCCCAATTTTAACTTCTTGTATGAATTGATTATCTATCTTTGACTCGAAATTTGTTGAGGCCGCTTGAAGAATATGAATCTGGGATTCCATTTCCTCTACCTTGTTTGAGAAACAGGCCTTCAAATCCTGTCGCGAGGTATTGATATCTTGAATAAGCCTTTCATTAAGCTCCCGCAACTTGGACATTTTATCTTCACATCTTTTGCAGGGGGGCTGCGAGATTTGATCATCTTTGTCTTTGTCCTTATCCTCTGTGCACTGGAATCTCTTCTTTTCATCTTTGCCGTTGTCGTTGCAGGGCTGGAAGGAAGATGATGAGTTCATACTATTTTTTCTCCTTAACCTGCTGCCTTTGCCCATTTCGATCGGTGTTCAACAACTAACTACAACCAGAAGCACCTGTCACAAACACAAACAAAAGTAGCACGTTAAAGAGCAGGGGACTTAAATAGCAGATCGAAGAATATAATGTGAAACTATTGAAATTCAGACAACGCAGCCAAACTAATGCAATGCATCTGAAATATAGAATTGGTGGACATAAATACCTCTACTCGCTACTCGTGTGCAAGTGAATATAATGAATGCACCGCTGCTTCCACTTGGGCAGAGCCTGCTAATTTCTTTCTGATACAACTCAGAGAGCAAATGCTATTTGTGAGCTTCGTGTGCTGTCCCTTCTTCAGAGCTGGTGTGATGAATGAATAGGTGCAAGATGGTTTGTAAATAAATAGTCATCGATGGCAACGCGGTGCATAAAGATGTGGTTTCATCGCCGACTCTTCAAAACAGGAATTTGAATTGAAACCGTCAGAGTCAGCCATATGACATTTTAGTTTTTTTGTTTTAGTTGGTGTGGGAAAGGCGCCCGCCGACCAAAGAGCTTGGGGGCGGGGCATAATTCCCCTGAAACCCCGCAACAAAGGCGTAACGTTGGGTTTGGTTTTGGCGGGCGCGGGGACGAGGACGGGGACGGGGCTTTGTCGTAATTCCCCTGAACCCCGCAACAAAGGCGTAACGCTGGGTTTGGTTTTGGCGGGCGCGGGGACGAGACGGGGACGGGGCTTTGTCGTAATTCCCCTGAACCCCCGCAACAAAGGCGTAACGCTGGGTTTGGTTTTGGCGGGGACGGGAACGGGAAGGGGGCTTTGTCGTAATTTCTCTGAGCTCCCGCAACGAAGGTGTAACGCCGGGTTTGGTTTTGTCGTACACTTTTTACGGTACAAACATTATTTTTCTGGGTTATTTCATTAAGGCATAATAATTGTTAAAACTACTTGTTTATTTGATTTTTATTTTGATAAATTCAATTCCAATAAACATTATTTCAACATTTAACTTTGTGTGATAGTATTTTACATTAATTATAGGGTTAGGTTAGCCTGCATTTAGTACACTCAAACTATGTCTCTTTATTTAAGGTTTACCCATATTTTTGTCTCAAGGTACAATATTTAGATGCATAACTAAGTCTAACATGACATAGTTCATTTAACAATATGCATGTAACCAATGCATGATAATGTAAGCAACAATAGCATTCAATAGTCATAAAGAATCCACAACACACATGGATCTATACTTAGTCTGGCATGCACAATATCTAGACTTGATCTATACTTAGTCTGGCATGTTTTATGACAAAATCCCTGATGCTCCTAGACTAGAGTTTTCAGTTCCTCCTCCTCCTAAATCAAACAAAGACTCTCATGCCGGTGACGGCATGATAGGTACGACCAACACGAAAATCGCAAAGGCTACATCTAAGAAAGCCCGTATGGTTTCTGGTCAAAATGTAAATGAAGAACTTCTTGCCTTGGAGGTTAATGCCGTGTCAACCGACAAAGGCAAAGAACCGAAGCAACCAGGGGGCAAGAAGAAAGGGAAAAGCAAAAAGAAGAAACAAGATGATTCGTCTCCTGAAAAATCTTCTGCAAACCCTTCTGGGAAAAAGAAACCTCCTGGGCCATGTCTCATATGTGATGAAGACCATTGGACGAGAGAATGTCTGCATAAAGTTGAGATTAAGAAATTCTTTAAGAGTTCCAAAACCTTAGCAGTACTGACCGACCAATTTCCAAACCCAGAAACCAATCTGGTTGCTAGCAACAATGCTTCCCCATCCCAAGTGCTTATGTTGTTCATTTCGAAACAAAGTGATGCTTTAATATCGACAAGGAATTAAGATTATGGGAATCCACAGTTGTTGAACAACAAGGCTACAAATCGACCTAGTAGTTCGACAACAACTTCGACCACAGTTGTGCCACCCATCATTCCTGAGATAACGATAAAGCCACCAAAGGGAGTAGTACACAAATCGACATTTAATCCTTGTGCCAGAGTAGCACATAATTATAATATAGTGGAGGATCTAGCCCAATCGCCATCTGCTATGTCGATGCTTGAAGTACTGCAAAATTGTCCCTCCTAAAAGTAGGATCTATTATCAACAATAGGTGGGATTGACCCAGCGAATTCCAATCTTGTGGCCTTTGATCGTAAAGGATATGAACCCCAGTTACCAACTCAACTCACTTTCCTCATCCAAGTGAAAGCCCTCAACAAAACTGTTCATCAAATAATTATTGATGGGGGGGCATCTACATGCATTATGTCAATCAGTTGCTAGAAAACATTAGGCTCACCACCCTTGTCGTGATTGTCGACAACATTAAAAGCATTCTATGGAAGGACATACACCCTGTATGGGATTTTAAGTAACTTGCAAGTTGAACTGTGGGGCAAAACATTAGAAATTGATGTTGAAGTTATCGATGGAAACCTCGATTACAACATCCTACTGGGAAGGCCCTCAATTTATGCTATGGCTGCTGTTGTATCAACAAAGTTTAGAAAGATTGCATTTCCTTTTCAAGGAGGAATTACAATTGTTGACCAACAAACCTTTCTCCCCAACAGTTCACAAGTTACGGGAAGCATCCCGATGATCCATGGAAGCTCTCAATCGCTTCAAAATATTAGAGTAGGCCTCCTAAAAGACCCTACATTGATGGGTACTTTTTCTCTACCGCCTCCGAGTAATATGGAAGAAGTAGCCACAGTGGAGACCTGCAATATGGTATCTTCTATATCTAAAGATTCAGAAGATTTCCGAACATGATGTTAGCATGGACCATCACCAAGTATTGCCTCCAAGCCCAATAGAAATATTGTAGCAATCAATTTTCTTGGCCTGGGCGGCAAACCCAAATCAATGCTCATCGACTGTTTGGATAGATAGGTCTAAAGAATATGGTACCTCTTAAGATCCTTGGTCGCATGTACATTCTACAGATGAAAGAATTGTTCAGTCAATGATGATAAGAGAGGCACCATGGGAATATTACCACCATCATTCCCATCTTCTGAATTACCATGAAGATTGTTCCAAAGACCTTAATCATCCTTCAATTTTTTATTTTCTATCAAATACTGTAAATACGGTGGATTTCCAGTGAAATCTGTTCAATATTGAAGAAATTATCGCCATAAATATCTCGACCAAACCAGATGTTGTAGAGAATATTCATGTCGGAAAATCTTGTTCTTCTTCAAAACTGGAAATATATTGTGCTCTCTTTCGCAAGTTCAGAGATGTCTTTGCATGGTCATATGAAGAAATGCCAGGCATTGACTTGAGCATAGTTGAACACAAAATTAAGATGTATCCAGATGTCAAACTAGTACGACAACGGCTTCGGCAGGTGCACCCGAAGAAATCCGCTGCCATCAAGGCAGAAGTTGAAAAACTTTACATGCTAGTTTCATCTACCAGTTCCTCTAACTGATTGGGTATCAAATATTGTTCCCGTGATGAAAAAGCAAGGAACAATTAGAGTGTGCATCGATTATAGGGATGTAAACCAAGCTTGTCCAAAGGATAACTACCCTACACCTTTCATTGACCAGATAATTGATGAATGCGCCGGATGCAAAATCTTTTTGTTTATGGATGGATTTTCTGAGTATAATCAGATAAATATCCGCCCACAGGACCAGTCAAAGCCTGCATTTATTTGTCCATGGGGCACATTCGCGTACTGAAAGTTACCTTTCAGTTTAAAGAACACAGGGGAAACTTTTCAGAGGGCTATGAATTATGCCTTCCACAACATCAAGAAAATCATTCAACCATATCTCGATGATCTTCCGGCTCATTCGTGAAAGCAGACTAATCATCTGCAACATATGAGAGCTATATTTCTACATTTTTGACATTGCAAGATACGACTCAATCCGCACAAGTGTGTGTTTTGTGTCAGTTCTGGTCATTTACTTGGCTTTGTGGTTTCAAAGGACGGGATTCGTCTCGACCCATGTAAGGTTCAGGTGATCATCGATATGCCTCCACCTTCAAATTTGCTTCAGATTCAGAAACTCCAAGGGAAAGCAAACTTTCTGAGGAGGTTCATTCCAAATTATGCCGAACTTGCTAAAGGTTATACACATCTTTTGAAAAAAGAAGTGCCCTTCAACTGAGACCAGGTTGCGCAAGCTTCCTTTTATTCTCTAAAGGAAACCCTAATAAAAGCATCATTAATGTATGCTCCTGACTATCAAAAAGAATTTAACCTGTATCTAGCTGCGACAGATACAACCATCGCAATGGTTTTAGTTCAAGAAGACAATTGAATAGAACATCCTGTCTATTATTTAAGTTGAAACTTAAATGATACAGAAAGCAAGTACTCCTATGTTGAAAAGCTTGCTCTTGCAACTGTTCAAGTAGTACAGAGATTTCGACACTATATCCTCCTTCGTAAAACTACCATTTTGTCAGATTGCAACCCTATGAATTACATCTTGTCGTGTCAGTTACTTGGGGGAAAATATTCGAAATGGATAGCTATTTTGCAAGAGTTTGATCTGGAATTCGTAAAATCCAAATCAAAGGAATCTCTAGTTTTCGCAGAGTTACTATGCGACTTCCCATTGTCGTCCAACGATTCAACATCTAGAGCATCAATCGTGGATGAATCTTTGTTTCTAATAATGTCGAGCGACCCATGGTATGGAGATATAATCATCTATTTCCAAACCCAAACATATAGGCCCAATACCTCTCGCTTAGAACAATGACGTACTCGATACCAAGCAAAAGGCTACATGATCATCGGTGATACACTTTACCGTCGTGGTATCGATATAGTTCTATGAAGGTGCCTCACCCATGAGGAGGCCAAAAAAGTCCTGAATGATTGTCATTCAGGCGCGTGTGGGGGGCATCAATCTGGTTATGCTACGTCACAAAATATTTTACGGGTAGGTCACTTCTGGTCAACAATGTTCAAAGATTGCATAACCGCAGTCAAAAGTTGCCATGCTTGTCAAATCTTCAACCGCAAAACTAGAATACCACCCGCACCTTTGCATCCAATAGTTCCTGTTGGACCATTCGCCAAATGGGGCATAGATTTCATGACATGTAACCCCACCTCGGCCAGGAGGCATGGGTATATCATAGTTTCAGTTGACTATTTTACGAAATGGACCAAGGCGATGCCTACATTAAACAATAGAGGTGAAATGGCTGCCCTTTTCTTTTTCAATCATGTAGTCTCTAAATTCGGTGTTCCACAAGCTATAGTCACAGATCATGGATCACATTTACGCAATCACATGATGGTTGAATTGGCTGCCAAATTAGGATTGTCCCATGATAGCTCTACTTCGTATTATCCGCAAGCTAACGGGCAAGTTGAAGTGATCAACAAAGTCCTGAAGCGCATGCCGCAAAGGATGATTGGAGTCCATAAACGAATTTGGCACCTAATCCTATACTTGGCCTTGTGGGCATACCAGACATTGGTAAGAAATGCAACCAGATTTACACCCTTTCAGCTGGTGTATGGCTTGGAAGCGGTCTTACCAGTTCAGTGCGAAATTTCATCTCTCAAGCTCATAGTCGACCTTCTCCCTGAAACTTCAAAGGAAGAGGCTCGTTTCTTGGAATTAATCCAACTAGATGAAACCCATCGTGACGCCGCCTTGGCTAATGAAGTGCATAAGAAACAAGTCAAGGTGCAATTTGACAAGAATGTCAAACCCCGTGTCTTCTCACAAGGTGACCTAGTCTTACTTTACGATCAAGAATATGATAAATTGGAAGCATGTAAGTTCCAGTCTTTGTGGATGTGTCCCTATATTGTTAATCATGTAATAGCAAAAGGAGCCTACGAGCTAGTAGATTACGATGGGATTCCACTATCGCAACCCCGAAACGGGTTGTACTTTAAGCGTTACTATGCTTGACTAAGCATAGTAATCTCTTCATATGCTTTTGTTACATTTTTGTTTTCATCAAGAGTGATCATTTTGGTTAGGTAACCCACTTTTTCATTTGTTGTAGATGTCGTACCTATTGGAATCATTTGTTGGATATGTCGACAGAGCTAGTCGTAGTACACAGAACCTATCTTCTGTAGCCTGGGCCATCTTTGATCCAAGCAGCAAGTTAGTGAGTTTCAGAGGGGTATGTATTGGTCGGTCAACGAACATCATCACTGAATATAGCGCATTGATAGAGCTCCTCTCTAATGCCATCACACATGGCATACGCCGACTTGTCGTTAGGCTAGACTCACAACTCGTCATTGTACATCATACTGGCATCTATTCCGTTTGGAATCTAGCTATATATCGTATGTTTCTAAGGGTTAGGATTTTGGAAAGGAAGTTTGATTATATTCAATATCAACACATTTCTAGAAAATTAAACACATTAACTGATTCACTAGCAAATTATGTGTTAGATAGACATTTGCAACATTTATAAAAGAAAAACATTTCATCAACATTTGCATCAGGATCATATAACTTAACAAAAATGAAACTCTGAAAATAAAAAATATGTATAACTATTTATAGTTTTTACAAAATGTTCTGTGTCTAGGACAAAATCGGTCACACGACCCAAAAACTCAAAAATGCAAGAAAGAACCCTAGACTAATGGTGCTGGTGATAACAAGTCACCACCTGTGTGATCATACGTAGGAGCCTAGTCCATCGACTCGGCACGTCGGTAGTATGGCGCTGTAATCTTAGAGGCAACTCGTGGGTCCTCACATCCGGAATACCAAGGGTGAGGCCCTCGATCTGATCCTGCAACACTGCAAGGGTCTCGGCTACATCCAAATCGCAAAGGATAACCCTCCCCATAGCCTCTCCTGCTGGAACGACAACTGCTACCCTCGGGCGCATTGCTGGTCACACTGGTCCAATATCTGCACGAATACATGAGTTCTGATCAGTCTTGATAACATTTAAAAAAAAAGAAAAAACACAAAAAATTATAAAAGAAATAAACAAATAAATGGTTAGAGATTTTTACCTATGACACCCCATTTCTCGCCAGCCGGTAGCACCAAATCTGGGTCACCCTGGAAATCCATCCTGGCATATGGATACTAGGCATAAATCATATGCTGACGGTTGAACCACTTGAAGAAGGCATCAGAGAATGAAACCTGTGATTGACCAGCTTGTCTGGCCATAAGGTCAACCCAACTCTGCATCCGTGGCTCTGTCGTTGCTGGCAGTCCGAGTGAAATATAGTGTGGCTGCATCAATGGGATCTTCTCCAAGGTGAAAGTGGTCAGAATAGAACCATAACCAAAGTTCTTGGATCTTCCGTTCTTCACCTTGGTAAGCTGTTCTTTTATCACCAGAAATACAACATCACACCAGTTGAATACCTTTGGTTCAAGGCATTCCAAGGCATATTGCATATAGGACATGTTGGCTAAGTGAAGAGCCACGCAACCAGCCAATCTAGCAAAGGTGAATAAGATAGTCCTCAAGGACCAGTCAATGAAATCTCGAATACTGATCTTGCTGTCCCTGCTCGGCTGAGATCCATCTCTACAGAATCGGCAAATATGATCCCTCACGGATTCACCCCCATGGGAAGATCCTAATAGTGAGAGAGGGGCACCATGCCTCGCTAAACTGGTCAAGAAATAGATATCCTCAATTTTCAAAGGGATGGATTTATCTCGAATCTGAAACACTTGGTTGATAGGAACCCATGCATCGAGAAAATACTGCAACAAATTGATTTGTTGCCTCATGCTAGATATGCGGAAGAACTTGAGAAAGTCACAGTTCCGCAATGCAGTCATCGTACCCGGATCATGTAAGGCAATCATATCCTCTTCTTCATGCTCATGTTCACACCATGTAATGACCATCTTGCTCTAATGAATCTCTGAAAAGCAAACAAGAGAAGAATTAGGATCCTGATTTGACCAAAAACAGGCAAAATTTCCATGAAAAATCAGTGCATAAACTTTCTTCCTTGCGCCCATCGCACCCTAGCTGTGTACTGGGTGGGATTCATATTGACTGGCCAATGGCCAGCTCAATATGCATCACACCTTTCGATGTGTACTAGGTGCGATGGGGAGAGAACGAAATGTTCAAACCTCAGAGGCTCAGAAAAACAGGAAAGCATGCTCAAAATTAGAAAAGGAAAGAATGCAATTGAAGAGCTCAGGGTTAGTTCCTACCTGGTTTAGACGGTGCCGAAAATAGTCCACAGAATCTCCTGGAATCAGCTAATGAAAATCGAGGGGGAAACACCTCCAGAGCTCCAACAATCCAAAATTTGAATGAAATGGTAAAAATGAGAGGTAAAAACTACTTTTATATTACTGTTCACATAATTTAAGTAAGGTATTAGTTTTTCACTCATTTTCAGGCATGTATGTACATTTCTAATCAGTTTGATGGAGCAATTGAACATGTAGTATGACTGTCAAGAGAACATAGTGTTAATGGTCAATCGAACATTTTTTACTATTATCATGAGCAATGTTTCTGCAAAGTTCAAGCTCATTAAAAAATAAACCTAGTTATGAGCATATGTTCCCCCAGAGTTTAAGCTCATTAAAAAATGAACCCACTTCTGGTAAATAACCATTGCGATCACATAATTATCAACTTTTGAACCTTGGTCGCGTTCTTACCATCACCTCCACTTTTTTTAGTCGATCATGTGCCTCCATTTGATTGTATACCCTTTTGAGGAATAGTTGCGAAGAGTGATTCTGTTAGCCACTTTCTTTACACTGTCATGATTGAAAAGTTCCAAACCTTACCTGGAACCAGCTGCTACCCGAAAATATCACTTGTTCCTCAAAGACGAGTCTCCTTTAAGCTCTTTTCATCTGACTCGTAAAATATGAAAATATTGCCAAGAAATTGGCCTCTCCATCTCGTTAAAGTGATTGGAAGTGCCATCCCTCCTCTAGATTTTAATATTTTTGGAAATGAGGGATCATTACACAAAAAGATCGAGCGCTTGTCTTGTTCGGCTCGTTAAAACTATCACAAAGTCATCCCTTTCGTATTATTTTATACTTTTTCGGACTTAAGGGATTATATTACGAAAAAGGACTACTGGAGTTGCCTTTACATCTCTTTTTAGACTCTCTAAAATTGAAAAATACCAATTTATATTTGTCGTTAAACTCGTTAAAATGATAGCGACAAACTTGTCCATTGCAGACAAGAGCGAGTTTCATTGTCGCTAGGCTCGCTAAAACATAGTGACAGGTTTGCCCAAAGGGAAAATTAAAGAACAAGCATATGTTATCCTCCTCAAGCTTGACAAAAATAAAGAGGTACTAGTCAGAAATGACTGGAGAAAAATTGGGAAGAAAATTTGAAGAACTTTATTGGTAGTAGATCGCTCTTGAACATGACACTTTCACTCCATCACCATGATTGAGTCGGGTTGGGTTATTCCGTTCACCGGTCATATCACCAATGGCCCTCTGTACCATCCATTTTTGGGTTTAAGGCTACCAATCCATTTCAGTGTTGCCAATATGTTCAAGAGAAGTCGCTTAGAGAATTCACTAACCCAACTTATGCCTCGTCCGCTGCAATACCTTCATGCTTCATTCTTTCATGACCGCCACCCTGAACCTTATATCATCGGATCATTTTCACCTCCACAAAATCATTTGCTCTGTTTTGTGTCATAGATGTGGGATTCATTAAGGCCCTCCTACGATGGGTCACTTCTTGTCGACATTAGCTCATTATCCAAGAAGTTGACTTAGGAACAACCCTTTCAGTACTTTGAAGCTTGCATGTCTCAATGGCAAGTTTCTCACTTCTAGTGATAGGTTTACATCAATGGCCTTCGACCAGAAGATTTTGCATGGTGTTCGACATCGAATCATGTATTCACACCATGTGAATTGTACTGCAGTACCTTGAGGGTCATCATCATTATCACTGATTCCTCTCGCGCCTGTTAACAACTTACACCATTGGCTGGTAATTAGGCGATGTATTTCCATGTTCGACATCAGAACATCTTTTCACATGGATTGACTTGTACTTTAGGCGAATATGGAACGAGTTTGAAGACCCTGGACCTAGTTTCATCCATCCGGGCTGCGATATATTAAGGAAAATAAAGACATCAAATGTACATCATAGCTGCACAGATAATCATCCAAGCCAAAGGATGATGGCTCTACCAGAATCATCAGTCTGTCATACAGATGGTTGTCTGTCATATGTACATGAAAATGAATTTATAAAGTTGAACATGGGAATGCACGCCTCAGCTAGATCATGAAAATATTATGAAGATAATGTATTGTATTGTATCTTATTACAAGTCACCTTCCAGTTCAAAAAACCTCGGATCCTCATGATAAAGCATTTCACTCGACATTAGAAGATTTACGACCTCATGCATTAGGGGGCAACTGTTATAGACATATTTGGGCACTGCAAACCCAATCTCATATGTCCATAAAAAAAGGGCTTTTAAGCCCCTAAAAGTGTTGTTTCATACCATAAAGGAGCAAGGTCAACTGATTACATCATCTCCCAGAAGTTCTCCCTGAACAACTACTCAGAACCGGTCAAAACTAGACCATACAAACTGCTCAGTGCTAAGGGTGCGATGCATTTCACCTTCTACATGCAGAAAGTATGATGCATACTGAAAAGCCCTTCTGTAGGGTGCGATGAGCGAGAGTAGAAAAATGGCATAGGCAGTTGGCTAGGTGGAAACCTAGAGAATCTTCTATCAGAGAAATGACACTAATAAAAATCCCAGAAGCTGACTCACCCACTTGCAAATATCTATATATGAATCCCTCATCCTAGAGATCCAGAGGCTAGAACTTTGTATTTTGTAAGGAAGTGCTATTGGATTCTCTGTGAAACATCCTAGTGTTGGGTGATCGAAGCTTTTCATGAGGTGAAGAGGGCTTTCATGCTAGGAGGATGGCTCTGGGCTAGATCAATGGGTTGTAATCCTCTCTTCTACTACTTCTATCAATAAAGCTATTTGAGTTTTCCTCCATATACTTGTATATTTCCGAATCTCATATTGATATATGCATTTGTATGATTAATACACATCTGATCCTATATTGTTTATTTTTATAGATCTCTATGCTTTGATGGTATTATGCTGCTTTGACTCTACATGTGTTCTTTGAAGTGGGACAAGTAAGGAAGAAGTGGCGAAGCTCTGTCAAAGGAGGGAGGAAACTAGCCAGGAGCTAAGTGAAAGACTGAGGTTGGTACTCTCTGCTTCTCTCTCATCTATCTCTCATAAAGGAAAACACAAGTGACTTTAGTTTGTTTGTTTCTAAGATAGCTACCCGTCTTAGTGGGACCAACAGCTCTGAATGGACACTAGTTTTCCCGATAACAGGGGGGTGAATCAATATTCCTTTCAATTAGTGTTATTATTAATCTTTTAGAGCATTAGTTAATCTCCTATTATTATCAATGTTTGTACAATGATAGCAGTAAACAAAAGGAACAAAAATGCACATAATTTTTAAGGTGGAAACCCCCTCCAGGACAAAAAAACACCTGAACAGTTTTCTAATAATTCTTTAATCTTCAACTCCAATTGAAAACAAAGCTCTAACTTCCTAGAATCTAGAAAAGCATTCTTCTCTAATTCCCACTAGATGGATGCTCCAATGCCCGAGATTCTTTAGTAGTCAACTGAACGGATGTCCCAATGCCCAATGAGCTACAACTCACCCTAGCACCACCCTACCTCCCTGATGTTTTCACAAGCTTGAACCTGTTGGTGACTTCATGCACCAGCCTAGCACTAGCCAAGCACCCTATAGAAGAATAAAATAAGAATGGACTCCCGTACCAAGGAAAATGGTCGACTTTACAATGATATCGAATGGTGTAGAAGAAGAAGACACACTAGACCATAACCCCAACTATGAAACAACCACATAATGATGATCCTAGACCTCCCAACACTACCTTTTTAACTCTTGCTAGATAGACACTTGTAAAAATTTTACAATGATTCTTTTACAATGACTCTATACAATGACACTTTTACAATGACTGTATGCAGTGCTGCCCACTTGAAGACTTCATGTGGTGAACATATTGCTGCTGTTCTACACCTTGATTACTGCTCTTGTCATGCTACCTTTCCTCACTCTTCAGAAGATTCAATTATGCATTGATTCTTCTCTTTATGAATATATAATACATGCAAAAAGTCTTCAATGAAATACCCATGACATGACAATAGAAAAACTTACCTCTTGTTGTAGAGCATATGTCAGTCCTAAACAAAAATAACAAATTAGAATACAAATAACCTAATGCAATTAAGAGATGAACATGCATATAAATAATATACTTACTTAGAACTTACCTCTACTGCATCATTTCGTTGCACCTTACTCTTTGCTGCTGTAGAAAGTCTGTTCCTTTGCACCCCTTGACAACACTTGATCTAGGTTTTTTTTTGTTTTTTTGTTTTTTCTCCTTCTAGGAGCATGATATTGAATCTGATGTATCTCTATGATTTCATATCTGCAATATTTCATCTTCGGTCTTCTATTAGCACTCTACATATTATTTCCAATACCATAGGTCTGACCCAATTAGGATTCTTCATGGAAAAGTTATGCCCAATCTCTTACAATGACCTAATTATGGACTAAGTTTAGTAGAGAGAATTTGTATGGCATGCCACGTGTCACTGTTTCCTCTTTAGGCTCTGAAATTGATATACAGAAAACTAAAGTCCGTGCACTATTCGCCACTATTTATAGAATTCCAATCCACTTCTCAGAGAGAGAGATATGATGATTTTCCCAAGGTCTCCTATTTGAGATGCAATTCGGGAGCTTGCAAAAACCCCAACTTTCGCAGATCATATCTGCAAAATATAGCGAATTAAGATCTGAAATTTGGTCACAACGTTCATCAAGATTTCAGATCAACTAGGTTTTAATTTCAGCATCTAGGACTTCACATAAATAAAGTTATAGTGAAAAGGCCATGATCGCTCCTTTTGGAGGATATATGAGATTTCTTTTTATAGAGTTGAGAGGGGCTTCTATAGAGAATGTCGGAGGGATTTTAGGAGCTTAAAAATTTATTAATTATTGATTATTCCATGGAAAAAATCAATGATAAATTCCATGCCACAACCCCATGGGGTTTTAGCCCACTAATTGGGGTTACTGACTTCAATCTTGAATAACTTACGTACCATGAGGAATTATGAGCATAGTTATATACCAATCGAAAGATATTTTTGAGTAGAGAATTCCTATAATGGTTATGAGATGAGAAACCATGAATGATGATGCCCAATATGCCATGGAAGATTAGGGTCATACTTGGTGAAACTTGGGTTGACATCAATGACAACCTCAGATCATCTTTAGATCGACAATCTCCCCCTTTAGCATTGATGACAACACAAGTACTCCCCCTATAATCAAGGGACCTCTTCCTATTGCCTTCTCTCCTTCTTTGAAATCAATGGCAAAGGGTAACTCCCCCTAACACATGACCATCCTACAGACCTGTACACACTTCCACTCCCACTTTAATTTCTAATAAGGAAAATCTAATGAGAACTTGGGAGAATCCCAAGCTTTTGACGAAGATATTCAAATGCTTCATGAGGTAAATATTTAGTGAAGATATCAATGATTTGTTCTTTTATACCAACATATTCAAGTTTGATATTCTTTTTAGAGACTTGTTCTCTAACAAAATGATATTTGATCGGAATGTGTTTTGGTTTTGAATGCATGACAAAACTCTTGGAGATGCTAATGGCACTGTTGTTACCACAAAGTATGGGAATAGGCTCACTGAATTGTACTTGAAGATCTTTCAAAGTTTTTTCATCCAAAGGAATTGAGTACAACAAGTTGCGGTTGAAATGTATTCTTCTTTCGTTGTAGATAATGAGATTGAGGTTTTATTTTTGATCAACCATGATACGCGACAACCACCTAGATAGAATGATGCTCCTCTAGTACTCTTATGATTATCAGTGCTTGCTGCCCAATCTGCATCTGTAAAGGCTTGAAAAATGAGATTGTTTCCCTTAGGATGCCACAAGCCATATTTTGTTGTGCCCTTTAGATATTGAATAATTCTTTTGATGGCAATAATATGTGATTCTTTTGGTGCTGCTTGGAATCTTGTTAGTTATCCAACCACTTGCATAACATCTCATCAAGAGGCTGTTACATATAGAATACTACTGATCATAGATCTGTACAACCTCTGATCCACATCCTCAGATGAGTCATCTATGATCAATTTGCAACCTGTTACCATCAGAGTAAGGACGGGTTTGCAATCTTCCATTTTGAATTTCTTGAGCATTTCCTTGATGTACTTGGCTTGACATATAAATATTCCTTTCTCTTTCTAAGATATTTGAAGCCCTAAGAAGTATCTCAAATCACCAAGTAAAGACATCTCGAACTCACTTTGCATCTTTGTAGCAAAGTTCTTACTTAGTTGATCATCATTGCTACCAAAGATTATATCATCCACATATACCTCAACGATTGTTAAATTATCTTTATCTATTTGTATGTAAAGATTACTATCACCAATACCTTTCTTTAATCCTTGTTGACTTAGATATCCATCAAGATGAGCATACCATGCTCTAGGAGCTTGCTTGAGACCATACAAAGTCTTATTTAACTTGTAAACATAGTCTTCTTTTTCTGATAATAGAAAACCTTCAGGTTGTTCAATGTAAACTTCTTCTTCTAATTCCCCATTTAGAAATGCTGACTTAACATCCATTTCGTATACTTTTATTTTTCTTGAACATGCATAGGCAAGAAACATCCTGATAGCTTCCATTTTGGCAACGAGAGAAATGTTTCTTCAAAGTTGATTCCTTCAACTTGTGCATATCCTTTGTAGACTAATCTTGCTTTGTTCCTGGTAACCTGTAATCCTTCATCTATTTTTCTCCCCCTAAACCTTTAATGGAACTACCATCTTGTTGAAACTACCTTCCTATCAATCGTAGACTTGTGCCATATACTACTGCATAGACTCCTCCTGTACAAACATTAAGGAGTCAACAAGCCAGATTGTTCAAAATAGTGAGTCACCTAATGGGCCATCTTGACTTGAGTCATTATCTGAAGCAATTGCTAATTCCTCATGAACTTTTGCTTTTACAAATCCTGAAAGCATAACTGCTGAAACTTTGTTATCTGCTTTGTCTTCCTGTACCTATTTCCTTTTGCAGACCTTCTTATTCCTACAATCTCGAACCATGTGCCCATAGTTATGACACTTGAAGAATTCAATGTTACCATAAGAGATTCCATCTAACATCTGCAACCGCAAGTGCTATGGCCATAGTTATGGCATTTGAAACATTCGATATTATTTCTTAAATGTTCAAATATATTGATGTTTCTTTGAGCCTTGGGAGGTTCATATTTGATAGATCTTCTGGAATTGTATTGGTTCCTAGGGTACGTGCGACATTCTACAACTTTAGGACCAAATTTTCCACATGAATAACAACAACCATGAAAAATATGTTGGTACCTGGATGGAAATCTTCATCGAGGAATTGTCTTCCAAGGCTGTTCTTGCGAATCTTGTCTAATGAAGTCTACATGCCTATCAAATCTCACAAGTTCATTGTATTTTTTTGTAGAAGGTCCTACTTCTGCTTCTTTGTAACCGAGGCTAGTCTCGTCATTATAAGATCGTTGATTGTTGATGAGTTCTTCCAACACCCTTGAGCTGTTGGCATAGTTTTGGACAGTGTTTCCTTCTTCACTTCCTTATGCAACGAGACTACTTTGGCTTCTAATGGTTCCATTTCTCGATTGCTTTCTTCCAACTTCTTTGAAGTGATTCTTCAATACATTTTTTTTCTTCAACTTCATTTTGAGACCTTGAACTTGTTCTTCAAGAGTATGGAACAAATATTCTCTACCTTGGGCTCTTTTATAAGCTTGATTTCCTCAGAGAATTCTTCTATGGTCAACCCTTATTATTCTTTGTTTGATACCTCTTGTTTATTGTGCTTGGCCATAAAAAATACTCTCTCATTGGCTTCTTCTTCACTGTCACTGTCTTCATCGGATGATGAGATATCTTCTTTAGAGAGAAAGTTCCTTTTGAATCCTTTCTTCTTGCCAATTTTTAGTTTTCTCGTAAAGTAAGCATATTATCCTTCTGAAAAAACTTCTTCATCATCTTCCTTTTCTTCACACTTGCAGGTGAAGGTCTTTTCCTTTGAAGGTTGTTTTTGCTTGTTAGTTTTCTTAGATGCATCGAACGCAATTTCTAGATGGGATGCACCATCTTTTTCATCAAGTCTTATTTCATATGCTATGGGAACTCCATTTAATTCCTCTTTGTTGAGTTTGGCCATATTTTCATTGTATTCTAAGACTAATACCTTTGGGTTGAATCTTCCTAGTAACGTTCTAAGAATCTTTCGTATAATAGTCTTCTTGTCAACAAGCTCTCCCAATCCTTCCATAGTGTTGGTTATTTCATCAACATGTTGGAAGTATGCAACAATTTTGTCATCTTCTTTCATTCTAAGTTGCTCAAATATTTCTATGTAGATTTGAAGCTTTTCTTCTTTGACATTTGAGTCACCTGCATATATTATCAAGCTTGTCCCATACATTTTTGGTGGTTTTACAACCAAACACCTTATGATAAGTAGATTCAATAAGTCCACTGATAATAATATTCTTTTCTTTTGCATAATTTACCAAATTCTTCTTACCTTTTTCATCCGCGGTTTGAACAGTGTCCCATACTTCGTAACCTTGCGCCAAGAGATAGACCTCCATTGTTCATTTCCAGAGTGCATAATTATTTTCATTGAATAGAGGTACATCATTCTTGGTATGCTCCATGATCTCCTTCTAGTTGTTAAAATGCTATTGAAGGAACCAAGATCTGATACCAATTGTTGGAAATACTTGGGGGGGGGGGGGTGAATCAATATTCCTTTCAATTAGTATTATTATTAATCTTTCGGAGCATTAGTTAATCCTCAATTATTATTAGTGTTTGTACAATGATAGCAGTAAACAAAAGAAACACAAATGCACACAGTTTTTAAGGTGGAAATCCCCTCCGAGACAAAAACCACTTGAAAACTTTTCTAATAATTCTTTAATATTCAAATCAAATTGAAAAGAAAACTCCAACTTCCTAGAATCTAGAAAAGAATTCTTCACCAGCTCCCATTGGATGGACGCTCCAATGCTCGAGATCCTTTAGTAGTTAACTGAAAGGATGCCCCAACCCAATGAGCTATAACTCACCCTAGCACCACCCTACCACCCTGAATTTTTCATAGGCTTGAACCTATTGGTGACTTCATGCACTAGCCTAGCACCACCCTACCACCCTATAGAATAATAAAATGAGAATGGACTCACGTACCAGGTAAAATGGTCCACTTTACAATGATATAGAATGATGTCAAAGAAGAAGACACACTAGACCATAATCCCAACTATGACACAACCACCTAATGATGATCCTAGACCTCTCGACATTGCCTCTTAAACTCTTGGTAGATAGAAAATTGTATAACTTTTACAATGATGTTTTGACAATGACTCTGTACAATGACACTTTTATAATGACTGTATGTAGTGCTGTCCACTTGAATACTTCATGTGGTGAACTTCTTGATGTTGTTATGCACCTTGATTGCTGCTCTTGTCATGCTACCATTCCTCACTCTTCAAAAAATTATCTTATGCATTGAGTCTTCTCTTAATGAATACATAATACCTGCAAAAAGTCTTCAAGGAAATACCCATGACATGTTAATAGCAAAACTTACCTCATCCTCTAGAGCATATGTTAGTGATAAACAAAAACAACAAATTAGAATACGAAGAACCCAATGCAATTAAGATATGAACGTGAATATCTGGAAGATAATTACCTAGAGCTTACCTCTACTGCATCATTTTGCTGCACCTTGCTCTTTGCTTCCCTAGAAAGGCTGGTCCTTTGCGCCCCTTGACAACACTTGATCTAGTTTTTTTCTTTGTTTTTTCCTTCTAGGAGCACGATATTGAATCGTCTGTATCTATGTGATTTCAGTTCCCCAATATGTGATATTTGGTCTTGTAGTATCCCTCTGAGTCTTTTTTCCAATGCCATAGGTTTGACCCGATTTGGATTCTTCAAGACAAAGTTATGCCTAATCTCTCATAATGACCTAATTATGGACTAGTTAAGTAGAGCGAACTTGTACAACATGCCAGGTGTCACTATTTCCTCTTTCATCTCTGAAATTGATATAAAGAAAACTACCGTACATGCACTATCATTCACTTCTTACAGAATTCCAATCCACTTCTCAAAGAGAGAGTTATGACGAGTTTGCAGGGTCACCTCTTTGAGATGAACTTCAGAGCCTACAAAAACCCTAACTTCCACAGATCATATCTTTGAAAATATAGCCAACCAAGATCTGAAATTAAGTCACAATGTTCATTAGGATTTGGATTAAATGGGTTTTAATTGAAGAATCTAAGACTTTGCAGAAATAAAGTTATAGCGAAAAGGCCACGGTCACTCCTTTTGGAGGATATATGAGATTTCATTTTATAGAGTTGAGAGGGGCTTCTATAGAGAATGTTAGAGGGATTTTAGGAGCTTAAAAAATTATTAATTATTGACTATTCAATGAAAAAAATCAATTATAAATACCATGCCACAACCCCATGGGGTTTTAGCCCACAAATTGGGGTTAATAACTTCAATCTTGAATAACTTACAAACTGTGAAGAATTATGAGGACAACTATATACCAATAGAAAGATATTTTTGAGTACAATATTCCTATAATGGTTATGAGATGAGAAACCATGAATGATCATGCCCAATATTCCATGTAATTTTAGGGTGGTGCTTCTTGGGTTGACATCAATGACAACCTCAGATCATCTTTAGATCAACAAATTTGAGTGAGGATGTCCTTTACCATGACACTAGGAATAAAAGCGATGATGTGAGAATGTAAAATGTACACTCTAAAATCCTTTAAAGCCTTCACCAAGGTAAAATATTGCTTTTCCATGATGTTATATTTCAAATAAGCATCTCTTAATCCCTTGCTGAAAAATGCTATGGGCTGCTCATGATACTCTTGGTTTTTATGCATTAATAGTACTGTAATAGTGTGCTTCGAGGCAAAGGAGAAAATAATGAAATCCTTTGTGTAATCAGGACTAGCCAAAATTGGAGCACGAGTTAAGGCTAACTTTACCTCATTGAATGACCTTTTTGCTCTAGAAGTTCACTTGATCTCACTACCTTTCCTCAACATATTGGTGATAGCTCTTAAATTTAAGCCAAATTTGGAATAAATAGCCTCAAAAAGTTAATTCTACCAAGAAAAGACTACACCTTCTTCTTATTTCTTAGGGTATCAATATTCTGAATCGCTTCAATCATGTTAGGGTCAATTCTAATGCCATATTTTAAAATTATGTGATCAAGAAAATTACCTTCCTCCATTCCAGAAAGAAACTTTTTTGGGTTCACTGATATTCCATACTTCCTACACTTCTCAAAGAAAATTCTCAAATGTTGAAAGTGATCTTCAACAAATTTAGAAAACACAGTGATATCATCAAGGTAAGTAATAATAAACCTATCCTTCTCATATGAAAAATAAATGTCCATAGGCCTCTGAAAATTCACCCCTGCATTCATAAGTTCGGAAGGCATTTTCGCATACATAAATGTCCCCCGTGGTGTTGTAAAGGTTGTTTTGTCATGATCATCCAGATGCACTAAAATTTGGTTGTAACCAGAGAAACCATCAATCAATGAAATTCTGCTAGAACCAACTACCTGTTGCAATATGTGATCCATCTTTGGAAAGGGGTAATTATCTTTTAGAGAATCCTTATTGAGATTCTAAATGTCCACACATAACCTTACCTCTCTGGTTTTCTTCCTCACTAGTACTAGATTTGACAACCACTTATAAAATCTCAAAGGGACAATAATATTTGCATCGAAAATATTTCTTACCTCTTTCTCAATTAAGGGAAGAAAAACAGGGTTAGTCCTTCTTAGCTTTTGCTTGAAAGGTTTATGATCATCTTTGATAGTAATAGTGTTCTAAATGATACCTTTGTCACAGGCCTTCAAATCCTCGTATCCCGATGAAAAGACATCATAATAATCCCTGATCAGATTAATGTATTTCTTCTTCTCTTCTGGATGTAAAGACTTAGAAATATTTACAATTTTTGGTTTGTCTTGGATCTCTTTGTTACAATCCTCCACTTCAGAGTCAGTAGGTTGTATTTTGGGTTTATGAGCCACATCATTGAAGTCAAACAATTCCTCTGATGGGCTTAAACCTTTTGGGATGACATTATCCTGTAGCTGCAAAATTTCAAGGTCTGATTCATTCTTATCAGATCTTTCCATGATCTGATTTAAATCAGATTCCTCTTCATCATTATCAACACTACTTTCCCCATCAATATGCAAATTTTGAAATTCTTCCTTCAATTGCAAAAAATTATCTAGTTTCTTGTCACTGTTGAAAAATTGCCAGTATCTCACAATGTCTGGGACAACATGACTATGTTTCACCTCAATTTCATACTTATTATTTGGATGGAAAGCTATATTACATGTACTAGCCAAGGTGGCGAATGCACCAAAAAACACATTTTTTTCTCTAGGAATCATAGACAAATGGTATTATAGAAAACATTATAAAAAATCTAGGACAACATTTCTATATGCCCTCATCCTGGGGTGTTTGGCTGAATAATCACCTTTAATTTGCTTAATAATTAGTTTTGAGTCTCCATGGGCTGAAATTATTTTAACTTCTAACATTTTCAATAGCCGCAACCCCAAAATCAGTACCTCATATTCAGAAACATTGTTGGTACATTCAAAGGCAAGTTTATAGGAATAAGTTTTTGACCTATCCAATTTTGAGTCTAACATCGATACACTAGCCCCAATTCCTTCCTTGCCGACTTCCCCATCAAAATCCATGTTCCATAAGCCTTCATCATCATCATCATCATTTTTTGTTTTAGCCTCCAACATCACACCTTCTTTTTCCGATTTGTTGCCCCTATTTTTCACTTCTTCTTCAAAGCATATATCATTGTAGAGGATGAAATAATGCATATCTGAATGCATGGAATAAACAGGATAATTAACTGGTTTGTCTTGACTGCTTACCATGTACTTCATTAGAGTTTCCCTATACATTTTTCTTGTTTGTCCAAATAGCAGGATAGTGGCATATGACATGTCTAACTAAAGATAACCCTTCAACTTGGCACCCCAAGACCTTGATAAAAGCATACCATATTTTGGAGGGATGTCAGAAACAACCACATTCATAACCACACTTTTGGCCAGAATTTGTGTAAGAGTGACACATAAATATTTAATCAAACCAAGAAACTTTACCTTATTGGAGTCAAAATAAAATAAATCTGTGTATGGTCTGGTTATATCCAAGCCAAGCTTGTCCATGGTTACTTTTGGCATTAAATTGTATGAGCCACTCAAATCCAACATGTTATCATGCAATATCAGATCATGAATATTAATACTGACATAAAAAGCTGGCACATTACCTTCTTGTGAAACTCCAACTTCTGGACCAAAAAGCAATTATGGGAGATCATCATTTAGATTGACAGTATCTGACACTTCCTCTACCTTCAATGCCTTTAGAATTTGGCCTTTATATGCATCCTTTTTCATCAATTAAACTAATGGGAAAGAAACTTTAATCTATGATATTTCATTCTTAAGAGTAAAAGATGATGAACTCCTCTCTATCTCCTTAACATCTGCATCTTGTTTTTGAGGAATGTCTTTGGGAGAATCAACCTTTGCATGACTAGTAGAAGGTGCATAAGCCTAGACCTTTTTTGAAGGACTTATTGGGACTTTCCTATTCCTAAAGTTATACTGCTTGTGGACTTCCATAATATAATTTTGATAACCCTTTTTGTAGTCTTCTGATTCAGTAGGCATGTCCTCCTTTTGTGATTGTAAGAACAGCTCATGTTCCTCCTTTGTTAAGAAAATATTATCCACTTCTCCCTCACCAAAGAGATTAATTTGATCTTCTTCTTTTTCTTCCACTGCTTCTTGTTCTTCTTCTCCATAATTCTACTAGAAAGGAGATATGATTTGTTGTTGGTCTACTAGATTTCATTGGTCCCTTTGGTTGATTTGGATATCCTATCTTCTATAGTTCAGATTTTTTATTTGAGGACCTCCTTGAGGCTCTCTTGCAGCTTCTCTTTCTAAAAAAGTCATTTTTTCCATCATCTTCTCCATATTTTTCACCAAATTGGCCAATTTAATGTCTGATGATGTTGAAGTTTCCTCCTTGATAGTTACTCCCTTCTTAGGCTTTAACTTAGCTTTCTTGGCTAGTAAGTTTTCTTCTACGTTGACTGGAATCTTTTGCATGTCTTCCAAAGTATTTGAACTTATTTCCCTTAGTTGGTAGGCCATGTTAGCATTGAATCCATTTGGATAAAAAAGCAAGGACAAACCTAGTGGAGGATTTATTTATGTGGGGATAGAGTTATAAACATTATTGAATCTATTTAAATAATCTTGGACTAACTCTCCTTGAGCTCTCTTTAAGCTTTCATATTCTACTAAAATTTGAAGAGGGTTATTTTTCACCTTCCAACGAGAAAGGAAAAGTTGATGAAATTGTTGAATACTTGCAATATTGCCTACTGCTAAACCTCTATACCATTTTCTAAATTCCCTTGCTAGGCTTTGGGAAAAAATCCTTAGTTTCACATCATCATCATCTAATTCTTCAAGGTCTGTAAAATCATTCATTTTGTCTATGTGTTGTTGTGTTGTAATTTTCCCAGTGCCATCAAATTGAGGTATGCATTGTCCATAATTTTGTGGAATGGAATTCAATGGTGCTTCCAAAACCAGTGGGGCATAATGAGCTACCATGATTATGGTTCGAGAGTTGGATGTACTCACTACTTTGCTTGATGATGAGGGTGGAAGAGGTGAGGAAACTATGATATGTTGAGTTGTTGTAAAGGGAGGAGTATATACAACAGAAGTAAAAGGCGCATAACAATGACAAGGTATCAAATAAAGAATAATTGAAGGAACAAAATATGTAGTACCGGTTTGCTTAAATTTGGATTATTTTATACAGCCTTATGCAACTGATGAACTAAGTCCTCAAGTTTATGGAACTGCTATAAAATATCTCTGCCAGACTTTGAAATACCAAGTTTTTGTGTAGGTATAATTTAGATTCATCAATGATTGTCGTAGACACAAAGGTTTCAGATTTAGATCTAAAAAGGATATGCTCAAATGGTAAATCAAATTCAATATCTTCAATTGTTATACTACTTTCCAAAAGGGTATGAGATATTAGTAGAGGACTGTTACTCGCTTGACCTTCTTCTAACATCTTTTTCCTAACCAACTTTGCAGGATCACTTACAATTTTAGGGGGATCAAGATTTGGATGTGCTCTTGTATGGATCTTTCTAGAAGCCAAATTTCCAAGAAAAATAATGAAAACTAAGCTTAAACACAATCTTTAGGTGAAAAATTCAGCCTAATGGTTCCTAATTCATTGTCACCCATAGGAATTAGGTTTGAACTATTCAAATCAGAGTTTTACTAGGGAATATTAATGTTTTGAGTCCCCAGAAATGATGCTAGCATGTTAGCACTTCGTCATTTTTCTAGGTTGAGGAGAATCATTGCAGAGGTAACCACAATCTAACCCTTCTAGCCTAGAGAGGGCTCTCTCACTTATTTTACTCAACAAATATGATATTATGCTAGGCATTAATCTCAAAAGGGTTTTGTTTTTAGGGATCTATTGATGAGAAAAAGGAGGAAAACCATTGGGCATGGAATCATGATAAAAATATGTTTTGTGTCCATTGATATGATGGGAAAACAGAGAGTTTCTCCATGGGGGTGAGGTGGGAAGTTTTAGTGGTGGTTTTAGATTAAAATTTTGTGGATGGTGAAGGAAGAAAAAGTGAAGGAAAAGAAAATTAGAGCATCAAACAATAGATTAATTCTAAAATGACGTTCTAAAGATGAAAACATTTATAACTTGGAAAACTGATCAAAGCATCATTAAGAGTGTATTATGAATCAATCATCTTTTTTTTCCAAGAAATGAATATATACATTAAAGTGATGAAAAAGACATAAGATAACTTACAAGTCAAAGGAGCACAAGCCACCAAAATTCTGACATAAGAATCCCTACAAATCACCTACTATTCCATTCATTCATTGGCAAAAGTCTTCAAAATTATAGTGCACAAAAGGTCTTCTCTCTAAACTCAACCAACAAAAACTTTACAATACATTTGATATCCTTATACATCCTCAAATATTCTATCCCCTACTCTAGGTGGTTGAATTCATTGATCAAAACCAATCCTAATTTAATACATCATTGACTTGGAAAAATGACCAATAAACACTAGACATAACTCCTAGGATAATTTTCCATCTATTTACATGCTTAAAAATATTACTAGAAGTTAAAATTCTAATTTTAAGACAAAATATGGCTAATTATATTTGTGCAAAGCATGTGAGTGCAACACCTATGTGTAGCAAAAAAATGTTCTTTCTCTAGCTGCATGGATGGCTGCACATTTGTCAAAACCTACTAGTGGATGAACTACTGAGTGTGATGAAGATGTGCTTGATTTGTAAATGCCAAAATTTTCCAAAAATGCCTCTTTTAAAGAAACTATAATATTGTTGACCACCCTGTGCACAACATCTATGGGTAGCAACGGTCAACTTGTCTTTTCACTTGATTTATTTCCTTCAACTACCTCAACCAACAAATCTATCTTTGCTCTATATTCCTCATGAAGTATCTGTTATGCCTATTGAATATCTTCCTTCATTTCTCTATATTTCTTCTTCAATGTCTAATGTTGTTTGTAGATGTTCTTTAGTTTCTTGTGTAGAGGAAGGGATATTCTCAACATGTATATGGTATCATCCATGGCTAGATGATAGATGTCCATAAGATCACTCCATCTCTTCCTAGCCTCTTCATCTTATTTCTTGACCATAGCAATTTCATTTCAAGCCTCTTTTAATTTCTTATTCATTCTTATGAAGGTGAACTTCCCTTCATCGTCCTTCTCCTCTTGCAATTTCTTCCCTTCTTGGATTTGTAACTTTTTAGATGGAGATCCTGTAACCCTGGTTGTTGGTATCTCTACCTTCTTAACCTCTTCCTTGATTTCCTTTCCTTTTCCCTTGGCTTTGACATCAGTTGGTGTGGCTTCAAGCATAGGTAGGTCTTCATTAGGTTGAGTTGTTTTTCCTAAGATGGTTTTCTTTAGTTTCCTATTTTCTTGTTGCAGCTGGACTAGAACTAAATGAGTTTCTCTTAATTGTTTCTCTAACTCCTTCAATTGCTTGTCTTTATCATCCATAGAACTTATTTGTCCTTTAATTTCATTAGGTTTAATAATTTCTTTAGCTGGCTTATCCAATGGTAACCTTTTGGCAGCTACCTTTGTGAGTGGGTTTCTTGGTGCCGGAATCTCCACTACCTCTGGCAAGAACTATAGATTTTTTCCCTTCTTCGGTGATTGCTCAACTATTGATGGATGCCTTTTCTTGATAGAAGTATCTAGGGGTGAAGAAGTAGTCTTAGTGTTGGATCAAGGAGTATCCTTATGGCTTGATGTACTTCCAATAGATTGCACTGTAAACTTGGATGAGGTTAGAAAATCCTACCATACCTGTCTCTTTTTCTACAGTTCTTCTAATATCAACAATTTATCAGTAAAAAATGAAATAATCTTGAGTCAACCATGCCATTCTTCATTCTTACTCTCTCATCCATATTTCCTAAACCTTGAAGATGAAAAATTGTAGATTTAGGGTCTTTTTAACTATGAAATGCATGAGGACCCTGAAGTGATATTGTAGACCCTAGTGAATCTTCCTTCACATGTGAAGGACCTATGAATTACCTTAAGAATCTTGCTATAACGTTCCAATAAATATTCACTAGGCACTACAAAACCAAACTCTTGGTTTGTATACTCTGGTTTCATGAAATCCTTATAATGCTCCAACTCCAAAGGCATTCCTTTGAACTATTTGTACCCATCCAAAGGTATTTTTATGGCTAATGCTATGGTGGCTCTGTCATAATGAATTTCAATTTACCAATGTTTACTTTATCTCCATCAAAATTTATGGAAAATTCTTTGCTCACCTCCACATTATACCCCTGTATCCTTTCACAAAATCTAGCACAACGTATTTTCTCAAAGGATTCCTTGATATTTGGCCCTGATTTCATAAGTGAGAGATATTGTGTTTAAAACCTCACAATATCTCTTCCCTTTGTATTCCTCTTCTTCTCTAGAGTTTCCATTACTAAAAACAAGACTTTAAAGATACAAAAATTTGGGTTGTGGTTTGCTATTTTATCAAGGTTGGGGCTTTAGGACGAGGTTGAAAATTATTATCAAACCTTAAATTACTAAAACAATGCAGAGATACCAAAAATTTTGACTGGTAATGAAAGAGATGAAGATGCTTTGTTTTGGCCTGTGCGTAGAACCCTAAATTCAATGATTGAGAGGAAGACATTTTAATTAACCAAATGTTAGGCTCAAGATGCCTCCAAACTTCCCAAGACCTCTGAAAACTTCAACTAAATTTATGTAAAGTCGACACAATGAAAATTTCACGATTTCAAGGCCAGTGGATAGGTGGAAAAGGTCAATGTTTTTGTGTGCAACACCTGCTATGCGCAATGCTGAGGAAATGAAAGGAAAAGGGTGTGAAAGGATGATCAACTTACCTCCTAATAAACATGATAAATTAAGATGATATCACACAAGCTCCCTCATGTAGAAAAACCAGGGTTTAGAGGTCATTCAGTCGATCAAAAATGACAAAGATGGGGTGACTATGTGCATGCGCAACAGTAATGACGCAAAGCTGTGTAAGTGAGAAAACTGAGGTTTCGAACTAGGTTTTTTAAATTGGAAATTGGTAAATTATTTCTGATTTTGACAGAGAAAAAACCCCATATTCATCACACATACCTGGAAACTGTGTTTAAATAAGATAACTAAACCTTTGAGCTATGTGCAGCCTTCTCCTACAGCCTATGCATAGCGACAAAAATGAGCTTTTTCAAGCCCCTGGAGATGAAATGTCTGGAAACTTTGAAGGTTGAAGGATGAACTTGCATGCAATTTGATAGATTTGGAGAGAAATTTGTTCCTCCTTTCGAAATAATGGTACTTTAAGAAGATCAAAAGGTTGAGCACAAAATAAATAGGATTATGCCAGATTTGATGATGATTGTTGTACATTTGCTTATGTCAACCACTACTAATTTTTCTTTAAAGTTGATTGACATGACCCTAATCTAACTCTTATGACAATACCTCAACTTTTTCCCATAATCACATTGTTTCCCCATGATTACTAATTTCAAATGATGACCCCTCATGGACCTTACAATTTAAATCGAAACTAATAGACCTCCTTTGACACACATATTTACAATGACTTGACCAATTTAACTCTTTGTGAAAATACCACTTAGACTATAATACTTGGTGAATTCATAGACTAATAGACACCTAAAATGAATAGTCAAAAAAACACACTTTGATCCCTATATTATAGGACCCTAACACACACAAATACACACATATATATTAAGACATTTCTTATTTGGTCACTCTACTATGGATTTTCAAAAGACACATTTAGTTATTTTTAATTTCATCTTCATTTCTATCAACATTAACTCATCCATTCTAGGAATGTTGTGGTATCTTCATTACATTACCTTAAAAATGGTGAAACCTAGATGGAACTAAGAGAGTCATCATTTCTCTCTGCTTCCATTGAATTACCTAATGTTTGAATCTAGCATAATATCCACATCAACTTAAGTTGTAACTTATGGAAGTTGCATCCATCATTTTAGTTGAAGACTCTTGGGTTTGATCAATATACCAATGCCAACATACAAATATTTATTATTATCAATGTTCAAATTAAGTTCTCGGGAATGTTCCTCTCAGATCTGTTATTTCATATTACTAACACCCTTGAAGGTGATGTAGATATTTACATCATTAATTTTCTAGATACAAAAAACAATAGTCATATTTTTGATATTGGACACTTTGACCTACTACCCATTTTTTTAAATCATATTTTGGTAATATCATAAGCATGAGACTTGCCACCTAATTTCTATAAAAGAATTAAGAATTTATGAGAATATTGTGGTTTTGTAGGTGTGTTCCTATCTTTTCTTCTAATGTCATGCTTGGGATTTTTCAATATCTGTCTCTTTGCAGTATTAGTTCACAAATTGTCAATTTATACAAGTACGTGATGATGTATTTTGGTTATACTCTTCTCATAATCTCACATTAGGTGGAAATTGTTATCACCAAAAAATATGTCATAGTATACAACTGATTAAGGAAATCATCATTTGGAAGAGTGTGTATTGTGGCATTAACATACTTACCTACTCTAAAATTATGGAACACTAGATTTTTTTATACTTGTATGGGTTTCCTTCATAGAAATGGTGTAATTATCAAGAAATATCCCTTGATAGTTGTTTAAGTTTGCAAAATCATAAAAGTGTATTTTTTTGATGGAAAAACCCATCCATGGTAGTTCATGTGTGAGTAAAAAATATTCACTTTATTGAACCACTGGCAATTGAATAATTATAAATAAAGAGTTCACTCAATCTAACTCAAGCTTTTGTGATCAAAATTAGCATATCTTTGGTCTATTAACTTAAACCGTTTTTAGTCTCAAATTTTCTCTATATAATGAGGCCATGGATATGCATTTAAAAGAGTTGACATGATTTTCTATGTTGGTGAGAGATAGAGAGAGAGAGAGGGTTTGCGTTCAAAAAGAGTTTACATGAATTTCCATGTTGATGAGATCTCTCTCTCTCTCCCCCTCTCTCACCAACATGGAAATTCATGTAAACTATTTTTGAATTCATACCCTCTCCCTATCTCTCTCTCTCACCGACATGGAAATTCATGTAAACTCTTTTTGAATGCATACCCATGGCGTAGTTATACAGAGAGTCTTATTAGGAGAACTATTGGGGGGGGATGACTCAGTATTTTACTCACTAGAAATTTCCAATTTCTTATTCTAGTTTGTGTATGATACTGTTATAAAGGAAACTAGCGTATGTACGCAACTATTGGTAACGAAACCCACATATATCTAGATAAATAATAAGTTTAACATTAATTAGTGCATCATTACTTCATTATTCATCAATTAAACAATAATCATGAGCAGTAAGAAGAAGAAAGATCATTAAGAAACAAGAATCATATCAACACACATGAACACCAGAAGTTTTAGGTGGAAATCCAATGTGGGAGAAAACCACCGATGTTGTCATCTCTGTCTTCTTATTTTATAGAGGGAAAAACTTCTTACAATCTTGTAGTGATGCAGACTCTAACTAGTACATAGGCACCCACGTACAGAAGGCTCAACCTTCTCTCATTTTCTAGCACCTACTAGAAGGGAGCTCCAAACCCCTGATTTTGTTTACTAGTTCCTATTGAAAGGATGGACCACTTTTCATAATATTTCATACTGGATCCACTTTCATCATTAAGCCCAAACCAAGTAACAATTCAGAAACGAATCATTGAATCAAATCACTAAATCAAATCACCTAATCACTAAACCAATTGAATCATCATATCAATCGCTAAAGCTTAATCAACCAATGTGTTGGGATAGGGTCTCTAGGGTCAGTTTTTGGGTTAGTTAACCCAAATTTTGTATATTTTTTTGTAAGAGATGTAAAGTCTCTACAGTATGTGGATGCGAAGCGTGTAGATGGATAGGTGTCAAAGGGGTCTTAGCCCCTTGTTTGGATAGATATTTAAGTTGGTTTTGAGACTCACCCATGGTCCACAGACCATGGTATTGTATTGAAAAGTCTATATATTTGAGTCATAGCAAGTTTAAAAGGTAGTAGTAGATAGCGAAGAATCATGATAGAACGGTTTTGGGCAAGTACTAAGGCAAGAAGGCTTTGCTTCCTGTACTTAGGCGAGAAGGGGAAGGCTCCTGCAACTGAGTGCACAGGAGGCCTTGATAAGTCTACAGTTGAGTGCACGGACCCCTGCAGCTAAGTGCACAGGGTAGAAGAGTCTGTAATCCGAATATTGAAGATCAATAAAGGTTGACTTTGGAGAATTACTATGCATTTTTGTCGAATTTGTTTATGTTATATTATGTTTCTTAATGACATGTTTTTATGAAATAATGAATGAATCTTGCACGAGATCACTGGATATGTCTTATCAATGCATGATTTAAGTTGTTATCTTGTTTCGCGAATATAATAGTTAATTCTGCTATGTTTTATGGCGAATCGGGTAGAGTTGTATGAACTTAGATCCAGGGTTGTTTATTGACGCATGAAAATAGATAAATTGTCTAGTTAAGGTTTGCAAAGATTGATCATAGACCTTCGCGAAGGTTTAGAAACCATCTTGCCCTAGCTACAGTGATAGGCCCTAAGAAGATACTGATCTATGCGAAGGCTGATCTGAAGCTGTTTTGACTTAGAAACTACTTATCACATATCCTTGGATGCAGAAACTTGGTTCTAGCATCCCCCATTATTGCTTCGGGTGAGACTGCAACCTATGCTACAAAGATTGTTGCCAAATGGGCCAAAATTTGAGGGTTTTGTTGGTTGGCATGAACAACTCTGAACTTGGGCCAGGCCCCCTTAAGACAACAAATGGTTCCATTGTCGAGACAAGGGTATGTGTAAGAGATGTGTGGTAAATGGTTTCCAACGAAGAAAGAACTTTATAAGTGCATTGATCGAAAATCTCATGCATTCATGGCTCAAGAGAACAAGAGCCCTAAATTTCCCAAGGAGCAGTTGTTGCAAATGTTTTTGTATACAAATGAGACTGACGCGTTCTTCTATTTCTTCCTTGAAGAACTAAATTTTTGGTTGTCTAAATTAGCTGACAGGCAAGGGACGTGGAGCCTTGAAGGCCCTATAGTGCAGAATCCTGACCTGGTGCGAAGTTTGGAAGCATCATAAAGCAATATCACGCGGGCTGTGGATCATTGGGTTGATAGCATGTTGGGAAATTTTGTGACTTATGTCACGATTGACAGGAACATCAACTATAGCGAAGTAGAGCGAAGGATCTTTAAAGGACCGCAAGGTAAGTATTCAAACTCACTCAAGACTTGGATTAAGATGTTGTTGTGTGAAAATAGGGTTATGAAATTACCTTGATGTTTGGGGCTACGTGAAGTGGGAGACTCTTTAGAAGAAACATAAGATCTATCCCAGAATATAGTCCACTCATTGAATCCCCTTCAAGTGATGACAAAGGGTCGGTGCTGACTACATCGTGAAGTGTCGTTCAATTAATAACTCAGGGTATTCTGAGGATATATCATCCATCCACTCCACCTCTGCCTCCACCTCCACCTCCACCTCATACACCTACACCTTCACCTACTCCACCGCCACATCCACCATTCAACATGGATAATGCGATAAGGATGCTGAAATTTAAAGGAACAGATGATGATGATCCAACACAATTTTGGTTTGTTGCAAGAGCTGTTAGGACAACACAGTAGATTACTGGTGACAATATTAAGAAAGCACAGTTGGTTACAAACTTAAAGGATCACGCACTAACATGGTATATCAAGAATTGAACTAATAACCCCAACGCGTCATTGGAAGATACCCAACTAGCTTTGAACAAGGAATTTAGTAGGCCTAAATAAGAGGTATAGTCAGTAATTGAATTTAAGTATACCCAAATGAAATTCGATGATATTCCTTGGGACTTTGATCAGAAGTTGAAGTGCTAGATCATGTAGGCTAATATGAAAATCTCAGATACCTGCTTCACCATAGTTATATAAAATTACCTACCCACGCCCTCGTCATGGTCCAATACCTCTTCTTCACCCTAAGCATTGGAATCCTCTGTGAGCTGCTCCCACACCTTGATCATGAGGCCGGATTCCTGCCTACATTCTATAGGTAGGGGTCCTATCCATCATTAGTTCATATCTCCTACAATGGCATTCATCATGCCCTAAAGATTTACAAAAATTACAAATAACTGTTGAGGGGTCTGTACAAACTTCTGCAATAGATGGCAGTTGTTAGTAGAATGGTGTCCTCTAACCACAACGCAGCTCTTGCGCTTGTCCCAACATTTCTCTCTGGTTTCTGGGGAACAAACCCTTCCCTTATGATATAGTTCCTAAATATTGGGAAATGATACTTATCATGTCCATGGTTTTCACATTTTAGACACCGGATCTCAACATGCACCTCTGTCTGAGCTTCCATTCCCTTTTTCAGGCTTTGCAACTCCAAATGACAAATGCAAGTTTCCTCTGTGGACAGAGGCAACCCCTCTAGCCCTAGATTGGGTCTAGACACTGCAAAGACAATACCAAAGCAAATTTCCTTAGAAAGATGGTGTTATGAAGGCCTACCTTCAAATCAATGTTCGATGAAGTCCTCGTCGTGTCATTCCAAGCCTTGTTCTTCTAATTGTTTTTACCTGAAAATAACATAACACCACAAACATAATAGGAAACAATCAAACAATCTACTTGAAGAGTCAAGGAACCTCAAGCTATCGACATACTATTTGAACATGCAATATAGGAAACAAGCTATTGATTTGTATTAATATAAATCAAAGTAATACTTACAACCGAACCTTGACGTCGTAAGTCTACTCGAAGGGTCCCGTCGGTAGGTCTTCGTAAGCATTTACTTGTGAACGATATCCCAAGGGAACAAATGACTCTCTCTTCAGTTCGAAAGGTTGATTCTAGAAAGTTCTCAAATCAACTCCACTCAAAAAATCTCAAGCCAAAATACATATGAGGCTACTTCCACACTCCAATAACACTCTCTACCTCTACTCCTCTCTTAGAAACCTGAAACTATCAACTTACATCTAGCTATTATCTAGTTACATCCATGCTACCTCCAAGCTCAATGATCTAATTCATGGAGGAGACATTTATAGGAGGGAGAGGTTACATAAGAGATGGGAGGGAGAGCTTATCTCTTAGGGAAGTTGCATAAAAGGTGGAAAAACTATTCCAGAGGGGAGAGGCGAGCTCAACTAATCCAACAACTAGCCCTAGGACCACCCATGAAGCACTTTCATCTCGAATTTTCGATGAGTTGTTAAAAAACTTGCCAAATATGGCTCGTTGTGGATGCAACATAGGGAAAGAGAAAAGACCTCCCTAGGGCTAGTGTTAACTTGACCATCTTCGTGGGAGGGATAACTTCTTACCCACGATGACCTAGAAACACAGGAAAAAAGGGGATTGCTTCAAGGATAATGAACTGAGACCCCTCCTGAGATTACAAGGAAGGTTTTGACACATCATTGGCAACATGGACCGGTAGTATCTAGGATCAGGGAAGGCAGAGGTGGTGAAAAATTACTATGTAACAGATGCCCCATAAGGCATGAAGGCTGAGAGAGTGGGAGGGGTGAAATGCTTTACGACTCCATAACTGAAATAGAACGTCCTCATGGAGAACTTGCAGACACAAGTACAACTGATATCTCTGATACATGAGTACATAATGAAAGGAAATACATGTTCATAAGGCATGGGCACAACCATCTAGGAGATAAACATAAATGGTTTTCAATATTGATGCAACCATCTAATAAGAAGAACCACAAAAAAGACTCAGGTATGGTCGCAGTCATCCAATCAAAAGAGTCATGTATGAATCAATCCACACAATCTGGACATGTGTAAGCTGAGCCCAAGGTCTTGAATCCCAACATGATCATGGCACAAATTATAATATGCAAATAAATGTGTTGAGCATATTAGAAAATCACTTGATTACCGGCTATTGATGTAAATTGTTAACAAGCGTGAGAGAGACCACCAGTAATGTCAATGGTTCTCAAGGTACTGCTAGTACAATCACAAAGTGTGAAGAATGATCTGAAGTTGAACACTTATGAAATCACTCGATCGAAGACCAATGATGAAAGCATGTCGTCGAATGCGAAGAACTTTCCTTCGAGGCATGCAAATTCTAAGGTACCAGAAAAGAGTCTGTAGATCAACTTCTCAGATAATGAGTTGAAGTCAACAGGAAGCGACCGGTCGAAGGAGGGCTATAATGTTTCCCACATCATCGATGGGAGACAAAGGAATACGATGAGTTGGATGATATAAAGAATCAGAGGAAGGTGTGTAAGGATACAAACTACAGAAGGATTAAGCTCTTGAACATATCGGTGACACAACTCCGTAGTTTGGAAACATTTTGGTACCAAGGGATCAAAGGTCAGGATGATGCAGCAAGGATCAGATGGAAAGAGGCAAAATGGATAACCCAAAACCCAGAAGGCCTATGATAGAATGAAGATATACCAACCTGACATGAAGCAGAAAGAGTGTCGATGTCCAAGAGTGACAAGCTGTTGTACTAACTAACACAACCAACAGAATGTTTCCAAATTTTCCCCCACCATTTCTGGCAAGTACCACAATTATTTTTGAAACAAAAGCTTGAAGGGGATAGAATATGATTGTAATGTATGTTCATCCTTTGGACAAATCTAACCTAGTGATTTTTAATGAGCCCTAGGAAGGAGAAGCTCGGTCTCGTCACGGTGACAAGTCCAATGTTGTTAGGGTTAAACTAGTCCGAAATAGGTAAAACTCAATGTCTTTTTCATAAATTTTCCCTCGAATGTGAAAAGGTAGAAAACAATATCCAAGGGAACCTATTGACCATGATAGATCAATGTGTACCATTTTCGTAAGTAATATATCCCAGCCCTTAAAAAGGGTAAACTTATACTGGGTAGATGACGCTTTGCAGCCTTGAATGAGTTCAAAGCAATAAGAGCTTGACAATATTTTCCTTTTTAAAGGGTCAGACAAGAGTTGAAAGTAGACCCCCCATTTTATTTTCTTTTACGAGTCAAAAGGGAAAAATACTCGACAATCTTTTCATCTTTTACGAGTAAAAAAAGAGCTTAAAGGTAACTTGTCTTGGAGAAGCAAGTGGTATAAAGGGCAGCAACTGGTTCTAGCAAAGGAGGAACTTCTCAAAACATGTAATGGTCAAGAGGCTGGCTAATAAAACCGCTCATCACTGCAGTCCCTCAGGAAAGGAAAAACAACCAAGTGAAAGCATATGATCAGCCAAAGAGGTGGTGGTGATGGAATGAAACAACCAAGGCTCATGTAATAGAAATTAGCTCATTAAAACAACAATCATGAGATGTAAAATGGGTGTGGGTTCATTTTTACACAAGCTTGAACCCTGGAGAAATGTGCTTGGATTCGTTTTCATGTTTACACAAGCTTGAAACAAAAAACTATGCTTGCTATAAGTTTTCATTCCCCCATAATAATGACTCAAATCGAGGTACATGCCCCCCAAGCTTCATTTCATTCAACGATGTGGATGGAATGAAGGTTCACTTTTGAGATCTAGGAAAGACTCGACTGGGATTTTGCGAAATCATAATCAAAGACTTGATTTGGAAAAGGGAGTTGTTTCATTTGTTAACGAGGTTGACACAGTAAAAGGACTATCATCAAGACCCTTGTTTCATTTTTTAAATGAGCTTGACACAAGGCAAAGAACTATGCTCATCGCCTTTGGTTCATTTTTTAATGAGGTTGACATAGGAACAAACTACCCTCATGACTCTTGTTTCATTTTTAAATGAGGTTGACACAGGAACAAACCATCCTCAGAACTCCTTGTTTCATTTTTTTAACGAGGTTGACACAAGACCAAAAACTATCCTCGGAACTCCTTGTTTCATTTTTTAACAAGGTTGACACAAGGGCAAAAACTATCCTTGGAAATATGCTCATGGACCATATGAGAACATGGCTCCCAAGAGGTCTTCACTATACAGAAGGACCACGCTCTGGGAGGAATACATATCATTTGGTACGAAAGATAGATCAGGTTCCAATGACCCCAGTACATAATGTACGATACCATATATGGGATCAGTAGCAGATGTGGAGACGGAACAGGTAGCCACATAATTAACCTATGGCAAGGAAGGTACTGCTTGCAAACAAGAGCTGATAGGGGTCGATGGTTGCAAATGAGATGCCTGGTGACCAATGAACGACAAATTATCAATAGTCACAATTCTTCCTTCGTGCGGAAAACAAACCACATGGAAAAGTGAATAAACAAGAGCTTCCATGACATAAACATAGTCACGTCCAACGAGAATATTTAAATCTAACGAACCTTGGAATACCATCCCATCTATATAGATGGTATTTCTTCCCAAAGTAACAGGGAACCATGGAAGGATCCCTAAGGGTTGACTGGTTCCTCTGCTGAAAGCCAACAAATTCTAGGTGACAGGCACAAGCTGTGGGGAGCCCAAAGCTTGCCAAGTAGTAGAAGACATGATGCTAATAGATGCACCTTCATCTAATATAGTGCCAGTACTACCATATTATAGGCTTGTACTATGATCTAGAAAGGAACATAAGACGGGAGGCGATAAGTAGTCAAATGACTCCAATCAAAAGAAACGACAAGACTACTTGGTGAGGGTATCATATGATTGACCCCATGTTCTGCAGGAATAGAAGGACTCTCCTGAACAACTATCGCGGGAGGGTCATTCTTCGATTCACAAGAATCTGAGGAGACAAGAAGAACATGAGTAGTATGATCACTATGCTCTTCCAAAATAGAGTGAGGAACTGGTGACGAAACCAAGTCAACACTCTTTTTGACCAATGGTTGGTCAGGAATAGATGCAAGAGAGTCATGCTCAGGAAGAGTAGGATGGGCAAGAGATGAATCTAAGTCGATCTCTTGACCAACTGGGAGAGGGCCAAAAGAAAGCCTCTGATAACCAACAGGAAGTTGGGGTCGAGGAATTGCAAGATCTTCCAAAACTTTGGAAGCTTTATCCATAAGCAGACAAAGGTGAAGAAGATGGTCTCCTTCACATAACTGACAGGGGAATCTAATATTCCCTTTCTTCTTACCATTGCTAGCCAAGAGTGTAGCATTGATATGATCTTCAGAGGTCGATGGGGATGGTTGATCCAAATTTTGAGACCATACCTCTAAGACCCTAGGAATGCCATGGAAGTCTCGGAGGAGATGGTCACACTTACATAACCTGCAAGGGAATTTTACCTTCCGTGGAGGATCAGAAGGTTTGCCGATGGGAAGTGCATTTGGAGTAACTGCCACACGGTTGGCCCCTTGCTTAGCTAACTTATTCTTCTTCTTCTTAGCCTCCTAGTTACTAGATTTGAAACTTTCACCAAGAGAAGTGGAAGATGAAAGTGAAGAAATAGGGGAAGAAGGCAAGGGGTCAAACTTAGAATCATCATGCCAGGTTCAAATGAAGGAGACGGCTGGGCAGGAGTTGAGGCATTTGGGATCATTGAGGCCTAAAATAAACAGACAGGTAAACCAATGGTTAACCCAAGAAGGGACAACGTTGCCATATAAGGAGCACCAATGTTTCCAAAAGAAGCAAAAGGACCAAGATTCCCTTCTGAGGGGAATCCTTAACTGGTAGACTCCAGAAATATTTCCATTAGAATCAGCCCTAAGGAATTACTAAGGAAGATAACTTTGACCAGGAATATTTCGCAGAAATCTAATTTTAGAACACCGAAACAAAATTGCGCCTTTTCATGTTTTAAGAGTCGATAAAAGGATGAAAGGTGACTCTATCACGTTCAATTGGAAACGAGCTCGAAAGAACAAGTGCTTAGATGATCCTTTTACTTTTAAAGAGTCAAAAAGGAATGAAAGTGACTGCTCTGGAATTCTAGGCAAAAGCTTTACCAAGAAAGCATGAATCGCAGAATACCTCCCAGCGAACCAAGAAGTACGAGCAGGAAATCTCCCCAAATGTTGTGTTCGGTGTATCACGTTTGCAAGGGGGATGACTTGGTTTCCCATGGATAATAGGATTGCAACCTAGTGGGGTCTCCCATCATATACGCAATGGTACAGGGAGCACAAGTTCGTACTAGCACTTATCAAATCACAAAAGGAGGAATCACCCAATATTAGTGAAAACAACAACCACTAGGTTTAAAGATGTCGAAACATGTCTCTAGACTAGACCTCTAGATATGAGCGTTAAGTTTTTCAATGCTTCCTTAGGTTAATTCAATAAATTTTAATATTTTATCTTGAATTAAATTTCAGTTTCAAGGCCCTACTGAATGTATCTTCAAAAACTCCTAGAATGCAACTATATGAGAAAAGAAACCATTTCTTTCCAATGAACACCTAATTGAAAAAAAGTGAGAGGTTCATTTCGAAGAAAGCAAAGCAACAAGTAGGCAAATGCAAGAATGGCACCTTTTGTTGTCTTGCAAGCAAACCAATCAAGATGAAAGAGTTATGCTGTTATCTTTCACTAACTTGCAAGCAATCTAATTAAGAAAATGAAAAATACATCCTTTGCTTTTCAACTTCTAATGTCAAGAATTTACTAATGCAAAAGATCGTTCATATTTCTTAACACTAGATGAATGTAATATTTTGATTTTTTAAAATCAATAGCAAGCAACCAAATGAAAAACTCGAAACTGTACTAGTTTTAAGCTTTCTCCGAATGAAAGCACTCAATGAATGAAGAGAAACATTTCACTCAGAAACTAATCAACGAATCAAAAACAAGAAGATGTTTATTTTTGCAAAACTTTTGAGAGCGTTCCAATTGACCAGGAAGCAATGTAATCTATGCCAAGTAAAGGAAGGAAACCACACAAACAGGACATGAAATTTTGGTGATCGAACGTCACATACCTATCAGGAAGATGACAAACAATGAATAGGAAGAAGCCTCAAGCAATGTCAGAGATTATACCAAGCAGAGTCTACAAATCCTAATGAATGAGCAACCTAAGCAAACCAATCATCCAAGAAACGCTAGGTATTTTAGGTCACATGATTCAAGAGGAAGGATTTCAAAAGACTTGGAACTTGGAATCAAAAATCTTAACAACCAACACTTCTGATACAACAAAGAGGTAAAACACAAACTCATAGGATAAAACACACTGGCCAATCAACCATCAAACTTCAAAATTTGAAACTTATAGGAATCGTCACAAGTATACAACTAGCAACATGTATTGACAACAAATTGTCGCACCCCTCTAACTGAGCACTTTGCGATTTTGTCACGAAAGTACATAAGTTAGCTGTGCCAAACTGATTTCAAGAATCATTACGATTGTTAAACAATTTAATTGCATCGTACAGTAAAAGGCACAACCCATAAGACAACGCAAATGTGACTACTTCACGACCGTTAGAATGTAAAAAGCAACGACCTCAGATAAAAGGAAAAAAGCAAAAGTTCGGCTGAGGGAAGGCCAAATCTATCACTCCATGAGAGTGGGAAGACTACAGGAGTAGTCTAACAACTTCCAGAATAGAGCATGCTACCCAAACAATGAGGGAGACAATAAACAAACAAAACTAATCAATACAAAAGACAAAAGACAAGATCCCCAGTATGGTCGCCAACTTGTGACAAAGGAAAGTTCCCTCTGTGGACAGAGGCAACCCCTTTGGCCCTAGAGTGGGTCTAGTCACCACAAAGACAATACCAAAGCAAATTTCCTTAGAAAGATGGTGTTATGAAGGCCTACCTTCAGATCGATGTTCGATGAAGTCCTCGCCGTGTCGTTCCAGCTCTTGTTCTTCTAATCGCTTGTACCTGAAAATAACATGTAGAGAAAGACCACAAACGTAATAGGAAATAGACAAACAATCTACTTGAAGAGTCAAGGAACCTCAAGCTATCGACATACAATTTCAACATGTGATATAGGAAACAAGCTATTGATTTGTATTAATATAAATCAAAGTAAAACTTACAACTGGACCTTGATGTCGTAAGTCTCCTCGAAGGGTCTCATCAATATGTCTCTGTAAGCATTTACTTGTGAACCATCTCCCAAGGGAACAAATGAATCTCTCTTCAGTTCAGAAGGTTGATGCTAGAAAGTTCTCAAGTCAACTGTACTCAAACAATCTCAAGCCAAATACATATGAGGCTACTTCCACACTCCAATAACACTCTCTAACTCTACTCCTCTCTTAGAAACTTGAAACTATCAACTTACATCTAGCTATTATCCATTTACATCCAAGCTACCTCCAAGCTCACTGATCTCATTCATGGTGAAGACATTTATGGGAGGGAGAGATTATCTCTTAGGGAAGTTGCAAAAAAGGTGGAACAACTATCCTAGAAGGGAGAAGCGAGCTCAACTGACCCAACAACTAGCTCTAAGACTGCCCATGAAGCAATTTCATCTCGAAGTTTCAACTAGTTGTTAAAAACCTTTCCAAATTTGGTTCATTGTGGGTGCAACATAGGGACAGAGCGAAGAGTTCGCTAGGCCTACTGTTAACTCGACCATCTTTGCGGGAGGGATAACTTCTGACTTGCGACGACCTAGAAACTTAGGCAGAAAGGGGTCTGCTTCAGGGATAATGAACTGAGACATTCTTCCTGAGATTACAAGGAAGATTTTGACACATCATTGGCAATATGACACAGAATAGATGTCAACAACATGGACCAGCAGTATCCGGGATCAGGGAAGGCAGAGGTGGTGACAAATTACTGTGTAACAAGCTCGAGGAAGACAGATGGGTACACTAGGTTACTAAGAAAGAAGCTGAATTTGATCTGAATCACGCTAAAGAAACTTTCTTGGAAGCAAAGAAGAACTTCGCTGAGGCCTCCACCTCAGGAAGTCAGGAGAAAATGTTGGAGACTAATGTGTCACAAGAAGTAGATCCTTCAATACTAGATACTTTTCTAAAGACTTGTATGAAGTTTCTACGGGATCAAAAAGTTGTCAAAGGATTGCAAGACTTAATAGAAAAGTATTCCAATAAGGAAAAGGTTCCTACTGAATATCACATAGTCAGGAAGATTGGTAAGCATAAGGCATGAAAATGGTGCGAGATGAGGCTAACCTCGTAGAAAGGTGAATACGAAATGAACCAGGTAATCTTAGATCTGGGATCTGATGTGAATATCTTGCCTGAGAAAACATGGGAGAGGATGGAGATACCTACGCTGCAGTGGTCTCATATTCAGTTGTGCATGGAAAATCAACATAATATTATTCCAACGGGGTGATTATATGGTGTAACGATGGATATTGAGGGTGCGAGTGCACTAGCTGACATTGAGGTCATTGAGATAGTGGATGATAGCAAATCGTACCCCACACTGCTAGAAATTGACTGGGCTATTGATATGAATGGAGTAATTAACTTGAAGAAGCGGAAGATGTCATTTGAGAAGAAGTTGCTCACAGTCATAGTGCCATTAGACCTTGCAGAAGGAACACATTACACTAGACTTGTGCACGACTATGTAGAAAGTGATGATGATCTCGATCAGATATACAATATAACAACGCAAGATGAGGATTAGATCAATCCTACAATAGATGGATGAATTGCATGGGACAGGGACAACTGCTGTGCCTCAGATTCAGATGAAGAGCTTGAGAATTGGAAGAATAGGATGCATGAAGTATCTACGCTCCGCTGCAACATGATGACCAAGTCACTAAGGTGTATTTCGACTGAGATAAGAAACCTTCTACATTATGATGGGTTGAATGATGTGGAATTGTTTTTAGATGAATTTGAAATAGAAGTACTAGAAGAGAATCGGTTATGGGCATTGGAATTAGCGTTGTGTGCTATGCCTGCCCATTGGTGGGGTGCACATAAGGAAAGCTTTGATAAATGGAGAGAATACCATAGAATGATGAAGTTAAGGTTCGGTTAATCTAATACTTGAATGATAGAAAAATACAATGGGATGATGATTCGTGCGACCATTTAGCATGGTAGACTAAAGCCTAGGAATAGAACCATAACCAGAGTGGGTGCATATTCTGTCATATGCTAGATACAATCCCAATGAACTAGTATTTGGAAACAAAACTTCGCCATGGGATTGCTGAATGGGACATTTTAAGAGAAAGTTTTCTATTAATTTTCATCTTTAAGGATGGATTTGAGAGTATTGATGAAGCACTGTAAGAAATGAAATTAGCTATATTCAGAATGTTGAAGGAACTAGTAGAATGGACTCAACTAGATTGGAGTACACAGTGGCGCCATGCATTGGAATGCTATAATATGACTGTTGAAGAAGAGGATGACCCATGGAATATTACCATCCTTGATACCGAAGGAAAATGTGCAGTCGAGTGCTGAAGCTGGCGAACCCAGATATATCATAACCTTTGAAAACTTGAAAAGTAAACATCGGATCTGAATAATGTTGGACACCTAATCCTCAATGGGTTAGTGTGGAAGCCGAATGGACAAAAGCAGTCCAAGAGACCTTGTGATGTGAATCCCTACGGTCACATAATGTACTATAAATGTATATGATTTGTCAATAAAAATTGTATTGCATGTTGTATATTTCATATCTCTCTTGCTGTCCATGTGCGTTTAACATGGTATCAGAGCCAAAGGTCTCGAGTTCGAATCACACCCGGCTCGCACTGGGAGGGAGATTGTTGGGAATTGGATAATCCAGCGCTCCCCGTGTGTTTCGTGACATGGACTAACTGCCTTTTGAGGATCCGTTAACTCTGGCGATGCGTCCGTTTACTAACACCTGCGGGTTTTGGTGTAACGGCAATCGTGATCCCAACACATGGTATCAGAGCAGGCGTATTCCTGCCCTGCATAATTAATTTGAGCCATTTGTTTATGGCCTTTTTGTGCAGTTTATTTCTGCCATATTCTTTTATACAGACCTGCACTCTGTCTGCCATATTCACTTGAACATTTCTCTGCCTCACTGCCATGAACATTCATGAAAGAAGCGTTGTCCATTATTCTCTGTGCATTATTCCCTGACCAGCGCTATCCAAGATACACTCTGTTGACATGTCTGTCATATTCCTGCAAAATTTCAGTCATGGTTTAACATATTCGTTGTGTACCCTAGCCTGTGCCTGACAAATGAAACGTTCCTCTGCCCATTCTTCTGAATACATTGATTGCTCTAATTATTCTGCAGTCGGGCCTTCTTGAATTGCCCGCTGGTGCCTCCACGCAGGACTCCACCATTATTTCTCTACCCATCAGCATACATCCTATTGAAAGAAGCAGTGTTGAAAGGAGATGATTTGGTCATTGGATTTGTGCGTTAAACAATTTTGAATACCATATGCTGTGCTGTGCGTTGTACTGGGATGTCTTGAATGTTATTTTCAACTCTTCCATCCTGAACAATTGATCTCAGGTAAAGTGGACGCTTCCAATAACTTTGCTCACAGCTTGGGGTTGGACTTCTGAGTCGAACTCATGTACATGGTGCGTTAAACATTTTAGAACAATGTGTGATGCTTAAGCTTGCAAAGACCAGACATCACTCACCTATAGAAGAGAATCGCTTCTCTCAGATTGCTGCTCCTACAAAACGTTGCTCTCTCCACACTGATTTTCTCATTCGAGGAATGAACGATACATTTCCTCATTCTTTGTCCTCGTGAAGACTCTGCTGTCATCACCTGGCTCTGTTTCTGACGGAAATCTAATTTCCACTATCGATTCTGCACAGGCGAGCATTCTGATTGACGAGTTTTATAGACTTAGATCGGCGGGAAGGGACGGGAAATGATATATATTGTTATTGAGGATTTGCAAACCGTGTATTTTGATTGGAATGGCTTCTGTTAATGTCTGACCGCTTTCTAAAATGGGTTGCCCATCCACGTTCTGTAAAACGCAATAGGGTTCATCTTATGTCTGGTAGGGTTTGCCTAATTTTGGCATCAAGGCTTTATGTTATTAGGTTATGTAATATATGAGGTTCTCAAACATGGCTGCATCAGGCACATCTGCTCCACAGGTGGATGCCTCTCATTCCATTTATAGGGGTCAGCATTGAGCTACTTATGGTGGTGGAACTCGTATAATACACTACTGCAAAATCTTTCAAGGTAACCATCAATACATATAATCAGCTTTGATCATCTAGGTAGGGGATACTTGCTATTTACGTAATGGTAGTAGCCTGAGATGTGGATTACTTTTACAACATTTCTTTCTTTTATTCAAGACCCCTTCTGAGAGACCATGGCAACAAGTGATTACTCCAAGGGTTTTAAATTTGCAGTGTTATTGTTGCGCGAAGAGTTATGGACGATGTTTGAAAGTTTTTGACATAAAGCCAATCGATCATTTGTGGAGCGGATCAACGATTTGTGGACGCCCCATCTGGAAACCAACGACGTTAAAGAAACAAGAGCCATTAGCACTTGCTTTCTGTATAACGTGCTAATGCTTTCTGTATAACGTTTTGCTGTCTTTGCTGACCTATTTATGTTAACAGTGGATGTGCCAATTATTCCAGGACTAGAATATCTTGTTGGGGCTGAACTAGATACCTGAGGCTTCCTCCATATCGCATGATTGAATTACTGTTGATTTGAGGACAAATTGGTGAAGGTTTTGTGGCTATAATAATCTTGTGTATTGATGCCATGAAAAGCACAGGTTTCTCAAGAACAGAAATGTCAAATATATATCGATGATGTCTAGTTACATATATATTGATGATGTCTAGTCACAGTGATTAAGGAATAATCAGGTTGTATTGGTACAGTAAGCAAGGTTTCATAGTTGCATTTCCTTGTCACTATGTTCTTGTAGCAGTACACTATAACTCTGTCAATGGAACAATCACTTCACCTTTGATACAGTGTTTTAGCATTCAAGTGCAGTGATATCAGATACTCATATATTGTACTGATCATTATCAAATACACAATTTCAGTGATATCATCATAGCATCAAATTTAAGGTCTTCAACAGTAATGTAGCTTCATCATCTTATTTTTTATATGGATTGTAATTGGTGCTTGTTGGTTGCACACTGATAATTTGTTGCACATTTATAAAGGATATTGCTAGTGGGTGTTACTTTTCAGTTTTTAAGGTGTAGTTCTAAAATTGAATAAAAATGGCCAAAATCAGTGAAGTATTAGAGTTCATGAAAACTCTTATACAATCTACTATTGATGACACATTACAAATCAGCAAAGGATCTCTCTCAGAAATTCAGACATGTCTACAAAATGCACAGGAAAAGATTGATTTTTTGTAGCTTGAATCACAGCTACAGCAAGAAGAGCTACATCAAAATAGACACCATTTTGAACCTGTTTTTGTTCAGAACATTGAGACAACCACCCATTAGCAGCATGTTAATAATGTTACAGTTCATTCAAATAAAGCAGCAGTTGTACACGCAGATGCAGAAACTCAGTTTGCTCTTCCCAAGCCCATCATCAGACCTTGGGAACAACTTGTCCACAACAAGTACAAAACTGGTCTTGGTTATGATAAGGACTTGCCCTTTCATATCCTAGACTACTCAAAACCCATTCAGTTTCAAAGTGCTGGATTCATTCATGACAGTTCACCTGCTCCTCATGATAGTTCAGCGTCAACTGTTCCAGACTCTGCCCCTCTTCCACAGCAACAACAATAACAGATTGTGAAATGCCAAGATTGTGACCGAGTTGGCCATCTGAAAGATCACTATTTTGATCTTCATCCATGTAAGCACTGTCATAAAGCCACCCATTCAGAAACAATCATCCTGCAAGAACAAAGATTCATCTTGGATGGATCGCTTCTTGGCAATGGGCATCAACAGCCAAGAAGATATTCCAAACACATGTTAGAACTTGTTCCAGAATATTGAACAGTCTTGCAGTTGAGTTTTCTCCATCATCTCACCTTGTATCTGACAGGGGGGAAATGATGGTCATATACAAGCTTCAGAGCCGCATCAAGCGAGCCTGAGCCACAACTTGCCACACTAGTTTCAGAGTTGTAGCCAGAGACACAGATGCCCGTGAACATGCCTTCAGTTGGCAATCTGGGACACTTCCTCTAGAAGAATACTTCAGCTTCTTGCCAGTTTTGGAAGAGTTCCGGGAGCAAAATTGAGAACACTTCCTCTAGCAGAAGACTCCAGCTTCTTGCCAGTTTTGGAAGAGTTCCAGGAATTGCATTAAGCATTCCAGAGTTGTTGGTCATCCTTAAACCATCACAGGTTGAGACTTCCCTTTTTCAGGTTGAAGTTCTCCCTTTTATGCGGGGTGAGACCTCCCTTTTATGGTTGAAGGTTTCCCTCTTCAAAACAATAGGAGCACTTCCTCTAGCAGAAGACTCCAGCTTCTTGCCAGTTTTGGAAGATTTTCGGGAACTACACTAAGCATTCCAGTGTTGGTGGCCATCCTTAAACCATCGCCCTTTATACCAACATTTCATAGAGCACATTCAGCGTAGTGCTGCCATGCATTTTTTCACATTTTGTATTTCAGCTCCCTTCTTAGACTCATACATAACCCTTCGGATTAAGGGGGGGAATGTTGGACACCTAATCCTCAATGGGTTAGTGTGGAAGCCGAATCGACAAAAGGATTCCAAGAGACCTTGGGATGTGAATCCCAACGGTCACATAATGTACTATAAATGTATATGATTTGTTAATAAAAATTGTATTGCATGTTTTATCTTTCATATCTCTCTTGCTGTCCATGTGCGTTTAACAAATAAGAACCCAAGTTCACAAAGATAGGAGATTATTGGGATGAAGATACAGTTGATAAGATTACCGAGCTACTGCACGAGTACCAGGACTTATTTCCCATGAAGTTTTCAGATTTGAAAGGGAGTGTCGAAGATTTAGGATTTATGAAGATTACACTGAAACTAGATGCGAAGCCTATTATGCAGTGACCTTATTGACTGAATCCAAAGTATAAGGAAAAGGTGCACCTAGAAATGGATAAGATGCTGGAAGCTGACATTATTGAACCTGTAAAAGAATCTGATTGGGTAAGCCCAATGGTGGTCTAGGAAAAGAAACAGAAGGGAGAAATCTACATATGTGTAGATATAAGGAAATTGAATGACACCTATGTGCATGACCCATTTTCGACACTGTTTACTGACGAAGTATTAGAGAATGTTGGCATATAAGAAGCATATTCATTCAATGATGGATTTTCAGGTTATCATCAAATAAATATCATGCTGGAGGATCGAAGAAAAACAACCTTTGCAACTGAGTATGGGTGCTTTCAATATACCGTTATGCCATTTGGATTGAAGAATGTGCCTGCAATATTTTCCCAGGTAGTGATTGCGGCATTCAAGGAATTCATTCACAAGTTCTTGGAAGTATATTTCGATGACTGGACCGTGTTCAGGTTGGTGAAACGACATGTTGCGAGTCTGCACCTCATGTTGGATACCTGTTAGAGGTATCAGATCGCGATGAACTTGAAAAAGTGTATATTCTGTGTGCCTTTTGTGATTTTTCTTGGCAATGTTATATGTCGGCATGGATTGATGGTGGAACCTAAGAATATCATTGTTATTGTGAATTTGGAACCCCCTAGGAATGTGAAATAGCTGCGTGTGACACTGGGACACACTGGGTACTATAGGAAGTTTATCAAAGTGTATGCCTAGATCAACATGCCGATGGAAAAGTTTTTAAAGAAGGATGCAATGTTCTGCTGGGATGAAGACTATCAACGCAACTTGGATGTCACGAAGGAGAAGATGGTGAAAATACCTATCTTGGTGTTTCTCGACTGGAAAATTGAGTTCCATGTGCATGTTGATGCTTCCTACGTTGCGCTAGGAGCAATATTAACATAGGTAGGAGAGGGCGAGATTGATCATTTGACATATTTTGCGAGTAGAAAGCTATCTAAATATAAGAAGAATTAATCCACTACAGAGCATGAGGGGTTGGCAATGGTCTACCCACTGCAGAAATTCAGACATTATTTGTCGGGCGAACACTTCAAAATGTATACATATCACTCCACGCTGAAGTACCTAGTCAACAAACCTGTGTTGGGAGGGAAGATATGCTGATGGTTGCTATTATTCTAGGATTATGACTTCGAGGTGATTGTGAAGCCTGGAAGGCTGAATGCCGGCCTGGACCATATTTCAAGGATTGAAATAGGTGAAGGACCTAGTAGTTTGGAGGAAGGAATGCTAGACGCACATCTCTTTTTGGTGTGCATCAGATACGATCATTTTTTCGACAATATTCAACTTTTAATGACAGGAACAACCCCGGAAGGCTATTCCACTCAACAAAATATGGAGTTAGTAGTTCGTGTTATAGATTTTTTAGTAATTGTGGGTCATTTGTATAAGATGGGGGTGAATGAGATATTGTGAAGGTATGTTCCAAAGTTTGAAGATGCGAGTGTCCTAGATGAAGCCCATGGAGGAGTGGAAGGAGGACACTATGCAGGGAAAGTGATCGTACAGAAGATTTTACATGCTGGGTTATGGTGGCCAATGTTACACAAGGATTCTAAGGCATATTATAAGGCGTACAATGCTTGCCAAAGGATGGGGCGGCCTTTGTGATGGGATGAATTGCCTTTAAATCCCCATGTTTTGTAGCAGGTATTTGAGAAATGGGCCATGGAGTTTGTAGGTCCCATAAAACTACCAAGAAAGATGACGGGCGTGCGGTATATCGTTACTGCAATAGAGCATTTAACCATATGGTCGGAAGCATAGCTAGCGATGGATTGTACAACTGCCATTGCTACGAAGTTTCTCTTCAAGTATGTCTTAACAAGGTTTGGATGCCCGAAGATTTTGATGAGTGATAGAGGTACATGTTTTTTGAATGAAATGATCAACGTGTTGTTGGAGGAATTTTAGGTATATCATCAGAAGAGTACACCCCATCACCCACAGGCGAACGACACGGTGGAAGCTTTTAATAAGATCTTGGAGCATGCATTAACAAAGGTATGAAATGCATAGAATAATGATTAGGACATGCGTGTAACTACTATGTTATGGGCCTATAGGATGACCTGCAAGAAATTGATAGGACAAATGCTATTCAGGCTGATCTAAGAATTGAAGCAGTCATGCCAATGGAATATATTGTGCCAAGTTTAAGGATTGCAGTGCTGATTGAGATGGTGGACTGTGAGACCTTGGAAGAAAAGCTCGTGCAGATCATGGAGTTAGAAAAAGCCTGTTTACTTGTAGGATTTCATTAACAATTATAAAAGGAACGCGAAAAATCATGGCATGATCGGTATATTAAGATGCTATTGTTTAGATAGATGATTTGGTGATGTTATATGACAAGTTCACAAAATTTCTAGGAAATTTTCAAATGCACTAGTTGGGGCCGTATGTTATTTAGGAGATCATGGATGGTGGTGCAGTTCATCTTGCGAAGTTGAATGGGGAACCATTCTCTCGAAAATAAATGACAGTAGGTTGAAGCTATACATAGGGGATCCTACCCCTATGTGATGACTATATGGCAACAAGGTAGTATGAGTAATCCAGACAATTGTAAGGGATTGTGAGAGTATAAACTATGCTGCCCAATGAGGTGAAGAACATGGTAGGAGGGCTATGTGACAACTGACAGAGGTGCATGTTGGGATGGGGTCCCTTGGGTCAGCTTTGGGGTTAAAATAACAAAAGTTTTGATGTACTTTTTGTAAATGATGTAAAGTCTCTGTGATTAGGGGATGCAGAGCGCGTAGATCATTAGGAGTCAGAGAGGTTTTAGCCCCTTGTTTATGTAATGTTTGAGTCAGCTTTGAGATTCACCCATGGTCCGTAGTGTTATAGACATTTTTGGGCACTTCAACCCCAATCATAAATGTCCATAAATTGAGGGCTCCTAAGTCCCTAAAAGTGTTGCTTCACTGCCTAAAGGGACAAGGTCAGCTGATTACATCATCTCCCAGAAGTTCTCCTCTAAAAACTGCTCATAAACTGGTCAAACTCGGACCATATTGAAAACCCAGTGCAAAGGGTGCGATGCATATCACCTTCCCAGTGTATAAGGTGTGATGCATACTGAATTTCCCCTCTGTAGGGTGCGATGGTCGGGAATGGACAAATGGCAGGGACAAAAATGTGAGGTGGAAGATCATGGAATCTTCTAGAAGCTTCCCCTCTGACACTTGCCTCTCCGTTTTCGACCAGGGATGAGTAAGAGATCATCATTCTCCAAGTGGAAGCAGGAACTATTAGAGAGAGGACACTAATCAAGACCCCAGAAGATGACTCACCTCCCTATAATCATCTATATATCTATCCTTCATCACAGAGATCCAGAGGCTGGAATTTTGTATCTTATAGAGAAGTTCTGTTGGTTTTCTGGTGTACATTCATAGTGTTGGGTGATCTAAGCTTTACTTGAGGTGAAGAAGGGCTTTCTAGCTGGAGGATGTTGCTGGGTCAGAACATATGGTTGTAATCCTCTTGCTACTTTTCATCTTAATAAAGCTATTCAAGTTTTCCTCCACATTCTTGTGTACTTGTTTATATATGCATTTGTATGGTTAATGCACATCTGGTCCTGTGTTATTTATGAATATATATCTTTGTTTTTTGATAGTAGTATGTTGCTGTGATTCCACAGGTGCTCTTTGAAGTTGGGTAGACGAAGAAGCAACAACAAAGCTCTATCAGGAAGGAGAGGAAGTCAGGCACAAGACTAAGGTTGGTCTCCTTTGTTCCACTCCTATCTATTTTCATAAAGGAAAACGAATATAGACTTTACTTTGTTTGTTTCTAAGATAACTACCAGTCTTAGTGGGAATAACAGCATCCGAGTGGACACTATTCCCGGTAACAAAATGGCGACTCCACTGGGGAGCAACTAGATTGTTTGTTAGCCTATCTATCTTTGTTTCTTTTATAAACTTACAGACGGAGCCTGAAGCCAAGCCAGCTAGCCCTCGAACTTCATTTGTTATACAAATGCAAAGTAGATCAATGCTGCTTCAGTCTATCTTCGGGTTTTGTTTATGAATTAAACAATCGATCTGCAAACAGTCTAATTTCCGTAAGTGGTGGCTCTTGTAACCTCTTTAGATCACCCCTATGTTTTACATATACAAAACATTACTTACTCGGCCTAAATCCCTGAACTTAATTGCAAATTGTGAGTAAAAACTTGTTTAAAGTCTCGCACTGGTACCATCACACCTTGTCCTCAAGGCATACTGTATGCATCGCACTTCCTGAGTGCAGTAGGTGCGTTGCATACTGAATTCACAGTGTGACAGGTGCAATGGTCAGGGAAGGTTAACTTTACCTTCAGACTGTGGTTTTTCTCACTGTTTTCAGTCCTATTCAGGAGTTTTGCTGCCTATGGTCAGTGTGTTTCTGTGAAAAGCCCCTTTTCTTACATTATTCCACCTCCTTAGTGTAAATAACTGTAAGTGTTTTTATGTATTGTGCGCCATTTTCAGTTCTCTTTTGCAAAAAAGTAGCATAGTCGAACTGTCGTTTCTTGATCTGAAAGTGTCGTAGCTGTCGTTTTCAGTTTTAAAATACAACCCCATTGTTCTTGATAGTCGATTCTACAGCTACTATTGCATATGATTTGAATTAGTAGTTTTTAAAGCGTCGAAAAGCAATTTTCATTTCGAAATTGCAAAGTGTCTCTCTTGCCTTCACTTCATTTTGAAAAGAAATTTGTTGAGTGTTGTTGCTTTGAAAATAATTCAGATTTGCACATAGCTTTCTTATCATCATTCATACATTAAGAAGGATGAAAACAAATACATGCATGTGAATTTGTATTTTGACTGCTTGGTTTGATTTAGGACAGTGCATTTAGCATGTGCTCTGTGCTCCTTGCAGAAAGATTCTTAACTTTCTTTCCTTAGTAGCTAGGATTTTCATTGCCAAAAGAAGATTAAGCGTTTGTTTATCACCTTAGACTGCATTCTAGGAATTATATAGACATCACGCGGTGAACCTGAAAGGAATTTTTTTAAGAAAGATCAACTTAAAATAAATTTAATGAATCTAACAACGCTTTGGAACCTAACGCACAACATCTACAGGTCTAGGCTAGAGACGTATTCCGGCGTCGTAAAACCTGGTAACTGTTGTTTTCATTGTTGGTTGGGTGATTCCTGCACTCTGAGATGACAAGTGCTAGTATGGACTTGTGCTCCCACGTACCGTCAAGTATATTTTGGGAGACCACAATAGGCTGCATCCTTTATCCTTAGGAAGCCATGTCTGCCGCCCTATCGATCGCAATGCACTGAACACAACATTCGGGAAGATTGACTGTCGTACCGTAAAAAGTATTCTGCAGTTTTGCAATTGGTTTGGTAATCCCCTCTGCCTAGATCTCCAAAGAATTCCATTTTGCTCCTTTTCAAACTCCTTAAAGGAAAATGTCCTCTGAGCACTTGTCACTTCAGGCTTAGTAAAAATCGAAGGCGACTAGAGTCATCTTTTGTTTTTCTTGACTCTTTAAAATTGAAAAAACAAGTTGTTTCAAAGCGTCTAAAATTTATTTTAATTGGAATAACATCACAAATTCCCTCATTGGTCTTTAGGTTGAGAAAATGGAGTCTACCCACAAGGATTTCCCCTTGGAGGAAATCCTAGTCCCTTCTCCTCTTGGGGAGATGTTGGTGCACCCCATATGGCCACTTTGTCACTTCCAGGGTTGACAATTGGTTTGCCTGTCTGGCTCTTCTCAACCTCTGTCCTTCAGAATCTCGTAATTCCTGAATAGTCAAGTAGCAGCTAGATGAAACTAGAGTTGCCTCCCAACCTTCTACTTCGTCTGATTCTCCCTCTCCTCCTTCCTCTTCGCTTGATAAAGCCGATAAAGCTAAAAATCAAGTGACTAAGAAGAAGAAGAAGCAGAAAGAGAAAAAGGAAAAGAAGAAAAAGGAACCAAAATCGAAAGGGGGCAACCAAGCGTCATCTAGCGAAAATCCTCACACCGCACCGTCGAAACCTAAATCTCCTTGTGTCATTTGCAATGGAGACCACTATCACTGAGATTGTCCCTACATCCCTTAGATCTTAAGGGACTGGTCTCCTCGTTTGTACAATCCGGTGGCATCAACCTCTGATGATCATGTTGAATGCACACCATCAACCAGTGAAAGTGAAGCACATGGACAGAAAAGGAATCCCAGATTTCCTTGTAAGATGTGTGAAGGCAATCACGCCATCCACCATTGTCCCTTCCTTGACGAAGTTAAAAGAGTTTTGGATGACCGTCCTGTTCCACCGCTACGACTTCCTCCTCGATATAAAAAACAATTGCCAAGTCCTCCACCAGTTGAAAATCCGGCTGGAACATCATTGTGGTTGGCCGAAGCATCTATCATTGAAAATGAACCCTCTAAATCCATACCAGACGAAATTCAAAAGGTAGAGACGACAGTTGACCCGGTCTTGCCTTTAGAGTGCTCATCTTCGAAAGATACTGTCAGCGAAGAGAAAGAGAACAACATCGTTCAAATACTTTTCATCAACACAGACTCTGATGAACTTGGGGCAGTCCCCCCATTCCTTTATCGCAGGAAGGAAGTTCATCAGAGTCATATCTGGTCGTCTATTCGGTCCCACCACCAAGCAACCTAGTCATTTCCTTCGACTGGAATCTACTAGGCAGACCCCATTTACTAGCTACTGTACCATTCAGAATCATTGTACAAGTTTACAGAATGGTTATGGCTGGTACCATCATCAATGAAGGGGCTTCTGTGAGCATCCTTTCCTCAACTACTTGCAAAGCGCTTTGTTCGCCATCGCTTTTGCTTGAAATGAGAAATCTGACAGGCTTCGTCAAAGGAACCAGTCAACCTTTAGGGATCCTTCCAAATGTGCCCATTACTTTGAGAAGGAAAACCGTTCACATGAATGTGATGGTAGTTCAAGGACCCTTGGATTATAATCTACTCCTTGGACGCGACTATATTTATTGCATGGGAGTCATCGTCTCCTCACTCTTTAGAGTAATGTGTTTTCCGCACAAAGGCGGAATGGTCAAGCTCGTAGACCAAATGTCATTCCTCGGTTCACACATCATAAATATTCAAATGCCATCCCTAAATGGTCTTTTCACGCAAGGAATGTCTCATCGATCCCTAGTCTATCCACCTGATGAGCACGAGTGATTCAGGAGGATGTGGCTGAAACCCAAGGGGCATGCACCCTGGTCTGTGTTTGCAGGAAAACCTTGGGTATAGAGTAGGTTTCCGTAGAGGATATATGACTAGTCTGACGAACCCATCCTTACAGGAAAATGGGATTAGGTTGGAATAAGATACCTTTGTTAAAGTTATGTGAGTGGAGTATCTCTACACCACTCCCCTTTGTCTATTTCGGTAGACATCACCAAGGAAGCATTTTGTCTGCTACGCGGATGGAAATTTCATGGTAACTTGGGAATTTTTCGCTATACCTGGGGGCATGCAAACCTTTTCGCGTGCAAGTGAAGAGCGGCTATTTATTTTTTAAATTTGTAGGACCTCTAACCCTTTAAACCCGTAAGGCTAGTCGTTTCCTAGCTTGCATAAATAAAGGATTCGGGGCAAAGCTTTAAAGATGTAAGCCCCTTCAAAATAGCATCTTGAATGAGACATCCTTATCATACGACTGGCAAGCAGTGTTACCGCAGAGTTCAAGCTCATTAAAAAATAAACCCGCCACGAGCAATTTTAGCGTATAGTTCAAGCTCGTTAAAAAATAAACATAAGTCATGAGCAAATGCTCCCCCCCAGCGTTTAAGCTCATTAAAAAATGAACTGGTAAATAACCATTGTGAATGCCTTATCACCAGCTTTTGAGCCTTGGTCGTGTTATCATCATCACCTCCACTTTGTTTTTAGCCAATCATTCACCCCCATATGATTGTTTATCCCTTTGAGGAACATCTACGAAGAGTGATTCTATTAGCCATCCTTGTGACACTGCTGTGATTGGAGAATTCCAAACCTTACCTGGAATCAGTTGCTACCCGAAACCATCACTCGTTCCTCGAAAACGAGTCTCCTTTAAGCCCTTTTCCATTGACTGGTAAAAAATGAAAAGATTGCCGAGCGATTGGCCTCTCCGGCTTGTTAAAAGTCATAGAAAGTGCTATCCCTCCTCTAGATTTTAATCTTTTTGGACCTGAGGGATTATTACACAAAAAGATCGATCGCTTGTCTTGTTCGGCTCGTTAAAACTATCGAAAATTCATCCCTTTTGTATTATTTTACGTTTTTTCAGACTTAAGGGATTACATGACGAAAAAGAATCATTGGAGTCTCCTTTCCGTTCCTTTCAGACTCTCTAAAATTGAAAGGGACTGAGTTATCTTTGTCGTTAAACTTGTTAAAACCAAATAGCGACAAACTCGTCCAAATGGACGAGAATGAGTTTCACTGTCGCTAGGCTCGCTAAAATATAGCGACAGGTTCGCTCGAAGGGTGGATTGTAGAACAAGCATATGTTATCCTCCTCAAGCTTGACAAAAATAAAGAGGTACTGGTTAGCAATGACTGGGGAAAATTGGGAAGAAAACTTGAAAATGCTTTATTGGTAGCAAGTCGCTCTTGAACATGACACTTTCCTTCCGCATCCATTCCGGGTTGGGTTGTTTCGTTGAATGGTCATCACCATTGGTCCATCACACCATCCATATTTGGGGTTAACGCTACCAATCCATCGTCAATGTCACTGATATGTTCAAGAGAAGTCATTCAGACAATTCGCCTGTGTGTCACCCACTGCAATACATTCATGCTCCATTCCTTCATGACTGCCACCCTGAACCTTGTATTGTCAGATTGTTTTCACCTCCAAAATCATTTGCTTCGTTCCATGTCATTGATGTGGGATTCATTAAGGCCCTCCTGCGACGGGTCGCTTCTTGTCGACATCAGCTCATTATCCAAGAAGTAGACTTAGGAACAACCCTTTCATTACTTTGAAGCTTGCATGCCTCAATGGCAAGTTTCTCACTTTCGGCGACAGGTTTACGTCAATGGCCTTCGAACGAGATATTTTACGTGGTGTTCGACGCCAAGTCCTTTTTCACACCATGTGAATTGTACTATAGTACCTTGAGGGTCATTGTCATTATTGGTGATTCCTCTCGTGCCTGTTAACATATTACATCATTGGCTGGTAATCAGGCGATGTCTTTCCATGTTCGACTCCAGAACATTTTTCACATGGATCGACTTGTACTCCGAACGAGTTTTGAAGACCCCAGATCTAGTTTCATCCATCCGGGCTGCGATATATTCAGGAATATAAAAACATCAAGTGTACATCATTGCCAAACAGATGATCATCCAAATCAAAGGATGATGAGTCCAAATCATCAGTCTGCCACACAAACAATTGTCTGTCCTATATACATGAAAATGAATTTATAAAGCTGAGCATGGGAATGCCCGCCTCAGCTAGATCATGAAAAAATGTTGTCAAAATAATGTATTGTATTGTATCTTATTACAAGTCGCCTCCCAGCTCGAAAAAACTCCAGATCCTCATAGTAAAGCATTTCACCCGACATAAAAAAGATTAACGACCTCATGCTTTAGGGGGCAACTGTTATAGACATTTTTGGGCAATTCAACCCCAATCATAAATGTCCATAAACTGAGGGCTCCTAAGTCCCTAAAAGTGTTGCTTCACTGCCCAAAGGAACAAGGTCAGCTGATTACATCATCTCTCAGAAGTTCTCCACTGAAAACTGCTCATAAATGGTCAAAACTGGACCATACTGAAAACTAAATGCAGAGGGTGCGATGCATATCACCTTCCCAGTGTACAAGGTGCGATGCATACTGATTTTCTCCTCTTTAGGGTGCGATGGTCGGGAATGGACAAATGTCAGGGACAAAAATGCGAGGTGGAAGATCATGGAATCTTTCAGAAGCTTCCCCTCTGACACTTGCCTCTCTATTTTCGACCAGGGATGAGTAAGAGATCATAATTCTCCAAGTGGAAGCAGGAACTATCAGAGAGAGGACACTAATCAAGATCCTAGAAGATGACTCACCTCTCTGTAATCATCTATATATGGATCCCTTATCATAGAGATCCACAGGCTGGAATTTTGTATCTTGTAGAGAAGAGCTGTTGGTTTTTTGGTGTACATTCATAGTGTTGGGTGATCTAAGCTTTGCTTGAGGTGAAGAAGGGCTTCCTAGCTGGAGGATGATGCTGGGTCAAAGAATATGGTTGTAATCCTCTTGCTACTTTTCATCTTAATAAAGCTATTCTTGTTTTCTTCCATATTCTTGTGTACTTGTTTATATATGCATTTATATGGTTAACATACATCTGATCCTGTGTTATTTATAGATATAGATCTTTGTTTCTTCGATAATAGTATGTTGCTGTGATTCCACAGGTTCTCTTTGAAGCTGGGAAAACGAAGAAGAAGCAGCGAAGCTCTATCAAGAAGGAGAAGAAATCAAGCGCAATACTCAGGTTGGTCTTCTTGGTTCTCCTCTTGTCTATTTCCATAAAAGAAAACAATAGTAGACTTTACTTGTTTGTTTCTAATATAGCCACCCATCTTAGTGGGAATAGCAGCATCCGAATGGACACTATTCCCAGTAATAGTTGTTATAGCATCCTTTTCCCTTTTATCCCATTTATAGACTACGTCCTTCTTCACCATCTCCTGTATTGGTTTGACAAACTAGGCATAGTCAAAGATGAACTTGCGGAGGAAATTGATCTTCCCCAAGAAATATTGAATGAATTTCAGTTAGAAAATTATATATTACAAAGCAATGGAACACATAAAATATTATAGAAATATAAACACAGAAAATGCATAAAACAAGAGATACTAGATATATATGGTTCACCCAATTTGGGCTACGTCCACGAAGAAACAACCAGTCCTTCCTTTTATATTATCCATCAAACTGAAGAGATACAACCTACAGCAGATCCGCTATAACACCCTCTTTGCTCTCATTCTCCTCTCTCTTCCTCACGCAGAGTACAGATATATATAGATGCAATACAACTCCCTCATATATAGTGAGGTGTTGCCTTCTAGGGCAAAAAACCCTAAATTAAACATAGCTTCTATCATCAAATCATCTGCCTAATGAACGGCCCACACCCCCCCCCCCCCCCCCCCCCCCGCGTGGAGGGGTGTATAGTCTTCTTGGGGTATAGATCTGGCTGAAACCTTTGAATACAGAAGATAATCAGGCTCCACACCCAACAATATCCCACTTGGAGACTGATTATAGCAACTCTATCGCTGCTTCATTTGCTAGGAAATGACTCCACTTTGGACCTGGTTGTTTCTCATCTTCTTCATCATACTTGAAGACCAATTGAAACTGAGCAGATTATTTGTTTCTCCCTGGTTACAACTTTTGTTAACATATCTGCAGGATTCTAGCTAGTGTGTATCTTTCCTAGCTTCAACTGTCCATCTTCCAATGTTGACCGTATGAAATGGTACTTGAGTTGTATATGTTTAGTCTTGGAATGAAATGCAAAGTTCTTTGCAAGATGTATAGCACTCTAGCTGTCACTGTATAACCTACCCAACTCATGTTTCTTACCTAATTCATCCAGAAACCTTTGTAACCAAATCATTTCTTTACTAGCCTCTATAGCAGCAACATACTTTGCTTCTATTGTTCAAAGTGCAACAACACTTTGGATTTTTGAAACCCAACTGACAGTTGTTCCACCTACAGTAAATACATATCTTGTAGTGCTCATCCTATTATCTCTGTCACCTGCCATATCTACATCAACATATCCCTGTAGAGCAATGTTTGAACCACCAAAGCATAATGCTTGATTTGTGGTACCTCTCAAATATCTGAGAATCCACTTCACTGCCATCCAATGTTCTTTTCTTGGATTGTTAATGTACCTGCTTACAACTCCCACTGCATGTGCAATATCAGGCCTTGTGCATACCATTGCATACATTAAGCTTCCAACTGCTGATGCATATGGAACTTTAGACATATGAGCCACTTCTTCTTGAGTCTTTAGACACGCCTCCTTACTTAATTTGAAATGGTTAGCCAAAGGTATACTAACCGGTTTTGCATTCTGCATATTAAACCTTTTCAACACCTTCTCTATGTACTCACTTTGAGACAATGTTAGTTTGTGATTCTTCCTGTCTCTAGTTATTCTCATACCAAGGATTTGTTTTGCAGCACCCAAATCCTTCATTGCAAA
>APFE030510091.1:113380-173144 GCA_000404065.3 Pinus taeda
CCACTTGTTAATTACAACTAGGAACCTGCAGTGTAGCATTGTTTGATTGTTGCTAGACCCCTGTTGGGCTAGTAGGGATCGCCTCTATCCGTAGAGGGGATTTACCTCTCCAACAAGTGTGATATTATTTTAGAATGAACATCATAATATTTTCAATTGAAAATAATAATATTGATATCCAATTACTAATTTGATATAACAGAGAAATTCAATGAAATGTTCAGAGATGAGAGATTACTGAATAAAGCAAGTTAAGGAAATACAAAGGAAATCAAACCAGACATGACTGCAATCAAAAAATAATGATACAAGAAGCAAGTTATCCAATATGGACGGGCCCTTAGCCACCAAGGAAACATTGCCACAGTTACTCCATGATTAGAGAATGGAAAAACAATTGAGTTATATAATAAGCATAAATGGAAGAGTTATAGCTACTGCTCTTTAAAGAGAGTTGATGATCAAAGTTCAAATTACAACTATAAATTCTACATTCTACAAATCGACAATATTATCTACCCCTTGGACTAGCAATGTTGTCCCTTTTTATAATGGCCAGGTGGAAGAATAAAAAATACAGATAAGTCTTGAGGAAGCGATCCCTTAGGATCAAAGGATCTTGAGGGAGTTGCCATATCTTTAATGTTTAGTTATCATTTTGTCCTCTTGTGCTAATACCATGTTTCTTCTTCCTTTTCCTGGTCCATGCGCTCCGATCTTGATTTCCTCATATGGATGCGGTTTCCTATCAAAGGGACAGCAGTTGGTTCTGCTTTGTCCTTTCCTCCGGAATAGTGATTTTCCATTTTCTTCACTTTCTGCATAGAAAAAGACAATAATTAATCATTTTACATCAATCACAAATCTCCTTAATTCTATCATAATCCTTTAACATATTACCATCTTAGAATGTAAAGAAGTTATGATTTAAAGGAAAAGATAAAGAAATAGATGGTAAATACATAAATTTTCCAATGCTCAACACACCCCCCTGCTTATCCTTTTTCATGCCCTCATGAAAACATTATAATTGACATGTAAGGCAGTTAGGGAATAGGTTGGAGAAGGATTTTCATGCAGTGGTCTAAAACCATGATTTCTAGCTAAGAATTCAAAAATATTCCTTGTCTGACCTTTAGGCAATTCATATAGGGCTCTATACCTTGGCGCAAGATACCAGATGATTGGACTTCAAAACCTACAGCCTAACTAATACGAGCCTTCTCTCAAGATGAGGTCACCATAGGTAACCAGGCGATCAGCAACTAGCTTAAAATTTTTGTAATTGAAAGGCTCTCTGTCCTGGACATTCCAATTGGAAGTCTTGTATCGGAATTTGGCTTCTACAATGGCAAGGTCTTTGATGGCTATGAAGTATTCTACCCCTTGCTAGAAAACTACTATGTGAATGGGTTCCAATGTCTGGATCACACCCTTCTTTCTCATTAAGCATTTATGCTTATTCTACAGTTGTAATGGATTTCTAGGTTCACCCCTTACCCACAGAACTAACCCATTCTCTTGTCTCTGGAAGGTATTGTGGACTTTAAGCCACTTTATCTGGTCAATAGCAAAAGAGATGAATGCATGAATCTAGATATCACCCACAAAAGGGCTAGGGTTCTCTTCCGTTTCACCATCCAACACAAGATTATGCAAATAAAACTCACATAGCAATCGCTGGATCTTCACCCCCTAATTATTATAGTAGTTTATGAAATTATCAATAGTTTTTAGCTCTATAGGCACCCCTACCTTGACAGCCTTAATTTTCATTTGCAATTACTTTTCCATAAAAAACAAAGCATAGTTTTTGGCAGGTGCCCTACATGCTAAAGCATCAGTATACAGAGAACATAAGGTATCCATTTGACTCATAAATGTGTCTAGTCTATTGATTACCTTTTTAACTTTTTCCTCTGTCCTTTGCCATCTATCAAAGGCCTCGCTCTCAGATGCATTAATGTTCTTTACCTGTTGTTGTAACTTCTGATATTTCTCCTTAGGAACATTTTCCTCTGTGAGTTTTTCTATCGTTTGTTGGGCCTGTGCCAAATCCTTTTGAAGTTTCACTATTATTGGATCATTGTCCATGGTAACATTTTTTGGGCTGGAGATCTACCTAGATCTCCTTATTGTGACATCTGGTTCTTATATTCTACATTTCCTTCTCATGAACTGTTTGGTCAATTGTGATGCTAGAGGACAATGCCTCTGTTTGGACATCCTTATTACATATTGGTGTGTTTTCTATTTGAGATTTTGTATTTGTAACAACCACATGTTGTTCCTTATGATCATGAATGATAATGGGTTTAGTTTGAGTTCTTTTGATCTTCTTTTTATAGGGTTTCACCTGGGTGGTTGCATGCTTTTCTCCAGGGGTTCTTTTTGATATTTTCCGCATTTTTAGGACCCTTATTTGTTGTCTAAGTTGTTTAATTACATTGAGAAATATCTGCTATTCCTTTTGCAACCTTTTGATTTCATTTGTTTTCTTTGAAGGAATAGCTATTTCTTTTCTTGGGCCTAGGCTTTGTTCTTTAGGGATTGTACCCTCGCCCTAGCTTATTTCCATGTTTTCTGCTTGGAACAGTTCTTCAGTGGTCTTGTCCTGCTGATCAGGTTTTTCAGGGGTGGAAACCCTGGGTTGATATGTTATTTCTCGAATGGCTTCTGCCTCTACTTCTTCTGCATCATTCATTTCTCTGGATGCACTCTCAATGTGAGCAGAGCGTTCCTGTGATTGTCTTTCCTCTTCCTCCTTATCATTCATTTCTTCAGATGCACTCTTATTGTGATCAAAGTGCTCTTGTGATGGTCCTGCCTCAATATCGAGGTTAAGAGGGTTGTGGGGTTGGATGTATTCCCCCTTGTTGGAAAAAATTTGGGCCAATTCGTCTTCTTGCAGAGGGTTTTGTAATGGGCTTCTGCTGGGTTTCTCTGTCTCCTCCCCTTATTCCTCGCCGGAATGCTCAGTTTCTTCTTCTGGTTCCTCTTCTTCATTTTCTTCTAATTCTTCTTCTCCATTTTCCCCTCCTTCAAGTTGTGGGGGTTGCTTGTCCCCTGAGCCATGTATTTCTACTGGCTAGCTACTATTTTCTTGAGGATTTCCAAACATTCCTTTGCTTCTCCCCAATTTGACGGATTGTTTTCGTTTCTGCGGTCTAATCGATGTGCTAGCAGTGCTTTTTTGTTTTGGGGCTGGCAAGGCCAATCCCCCATCTATTGAGAAAACCAATTCTTCCCAAATACTCTGTTGTTGGGCAAGACTGTAACTGACTATTAGCCAAATTAAATCGTGATGAATTACTACTGATTCTACATGATGAGATTTTCTTATACTTCGGGCAGCATAATGCAATAGAGAATTTAAGTATGCGGGGAAATTTACAGCACATTTTTGTAACACAACTAACAGTTTGAGATGACGTGGTATTACCACGTCTTTTTTTCCATCGCAAGTGGTGTAGCTTTGCACAATCCTAGCTAATTCTGCCCAAGGCTCTTCCAGGGTTGCCGACAGGACTCCTTTTCCTTTGACAGTAAGGCTCTATCCTTTGTCCTGGAAGATGGTTATAACATCTTGAAGTCTCATTTTTTCAGGGTCCATATTCGTTCAACGGCTGGCAGTCTCGAAATTTTAGCGATTGTTGCATCTGTTACTATTATTTTCCTCCCCCTCACCATGGATTGATCTTCCTGCAAATTCTGCAGAAATTCAATGGCCATCGTCTTGTTATACTGCTGTAGTCAGTTAAGGTAGACAATCCATCCTGCTCTTTCTAAAATTTTGCATGCAACGTTAGAGACCATTAACACCTATGGTTCGCTGTGTATTGATCTGCCTCCCATTTGTTCAAGCTTAAGACACTGTTAAAAAAACACAGAGATGATGGTGGAACAACAAGTTGTTCAAGCTTTAGCTCACTGTTAATTTTTATAGAGAAAAAACATAGAAATGGCGATGGAACAACAAGTTGTGCATATTGGGAAATACAATACTATTAAACTTGCTATTCCGAGTTTTGATGGAGTCATAATACCTCCAAATAAGGAATTGACATGTATGCCAGTGTATTATGGAGGTCACCCATGCCCCCTGAAATGTGATAGGCCATCCTTGGCCGACAAATAAAGGAGCAGCATGCTAGACTGCAGTCGTACAGTAGAATAAAGGAACAGTGTATAGATCCATGACATGTTTACAAACATCGACAGATAACTGAAATTGAGGCTTATGATGGAAATCATGAATAAATATGGAAATGTTGTGAACTAATGCAAAAAATAGAGGATAAGACAGCTTGACGTAAGTAAAAGTTCTTATGGGGTCATTATCCACTTTAATCATCATGTTTGATTTATAAATGATTTTCATATATAAAAGGTTTGAAAGGGTTGTATAACATAATCTCATTTGAAATCAATATAAAGATATAAGAAGAAGGGTTTATAATGACTATTGGTGTATAAAATATATGACTTCAATACCATCAGCAGAGCTCTGTTGCCCACAGGTGTCCATAACCTTGACATAGTTGCTTATTTCACTCTTGGAAACATAATCCTTTTGTGTATGCCTAGGAAAGTGTTGTGTGATGTCAGAACGGAGGCCATTGTGCTGGCTTGGTAACCAAATGAATCACAATGCCATTCACCAAGAAGGAGCGAAAGGTGGGCAGGCCGGCTTTTGATGAGACCTTCTGTTCCAAGGACCTTTTTATTTTTCTGATATGCCTCTTGGATCATATCCCTCCTGTGGTGGCCATAGTGGGAATGCCACTTCACTTTCTTCCTTATGATCATGGTAGGTTGGCTCTTGATGAGACCCCCTATCCTTCATCTGACAAATAATGTTAGTAATCATATAGATATGTATTTTTATTTTCTTTTTTTTTTTCATTTATTTTATATAGCACTTTCCTATTTATATACAGAGGATGGCTCAACACTCCTTATGTGTAGGGATGGTGGAAGAAGTCCGCACATCTCAATAGAAGAAAATATGCCCTTATTCTTATTCAATAATAATGATCAAAGAGAATTATGAACATTTTAAGAAAGAACCAACATGATAAAAATAATCAATCAAATTGGTTTTAGTGAAAATAAAGATAGCAAAGTGATATAAATAGTTGTGTCCTTTCCTATTTTCTCTTATTGATTCAAAAAAATTTCTCTAAAGATAACGATTTTTCTTTGGTTTGCTGATTTCAGTATCCTCTAGTTTTTGTCTTCTTGCATAAATGTCTAATTGTGCCTTAAATGAACCATCATTCATAAAAATCCTCTAAATGATGAAACACACACACACACAAACAAAAAAAATGCACTCAAAAAGTGTTGTTCCTTAGATGGAACAACTGTTGTTCCTTAAGAGGGGCAACAAAAAAACATCTGCAAGCAAAAATCGTGGTTCCTCTAAGAGGAACAACAAGCAAAAGAAAAGAACATACTTGAAACTGTTGTTCCTTAAGAGGAACAACAAATAAAGCAAGCATGAAATAAAATACCGCTCCTTTAGTGAAACCGCCTAAGATCATCGAAAATTGAAATTACTGTTCCTTCAGAAGGAATGGAAGAAAGGAAAAAAATGTGAAGAAAGGCTATTATTTTTAAGAGGAATGACAAATTTTTTTTGCAGAAGTGTTGTTCCTTTGGAAAGGAATGACAAAAATGTGGAAGTGTTGTTCCTTTGGAAAGGAATAGCAAAAACAAAAGTGTGTTTCCTTTGGAAAGGAACAACAAAAAAACAAAATTGATATTCCTTCGGAAAGGAACAAAAAAAAAAAACAAAAATGTTGTTGCTTCGGAAATGAACAACAAAAAAATGAAAGAGTTGTTCCTTCGGAAAGGAACAACAACATGAAAAAGTGCTATTCCTTTGGAAAGGAACAAAAAAAAAAAAACTAAGGTGTTGTTCCTTCGGAAAGGAACATCAAAAATGCGGAAGTGTTGTTCCTTTGAAAATGAATAGAAAAACGTGAAAGTGTTGTTCCTTTGGAAAGGAACAGTTCCTTCGAAAATGAACAACAAAAAGGTAGAAATGTTGTTCCTTTGGAAAGGAACAACAAAATGCAAAAGTGTTGTTCCTTCGGAAAGGAACAACAAAACAACGAAAATGTTGTTCCTTCGGAAAAGAACAACAAAATTCAAAAGTGTTGTTCCTTCAGAAAGGAACAACAAAAAGTCAGAAATGTTGTTCCTTCGAAAAGGAACAAAAAAATGAAAAAAGTGCTTTTCCTTCAGAAAGAAACAACAAAATGGCAGAAATTTTGTTCCTTTGGGAAAGAACAACAAAATGCAAAAGTGTTGTTTCTTCGGAAAGGAATAGCAAAACGGTGGAAATGTTGTTCCTTCGGAAAGGAACAAACAAAATGCAAAAGTGTTGTTCCTTCATAAAGGAACAAAAAAATGACGGAAATGTTGTTCCTTCAGAAAGGAACAACAAAATGCAAAAGTGTTGTTCCTTTGGAAAGGAACAGTAAAAAGGCAGAAACGTTGTTCCTCCAGAAAGAAACAACAAATGCAAAAGTGTTGTTCCTTCAGAAAGGAACAACAAAAAGGCGAAAATGTTGTTCCTCTAGAAAGGAACATCAAAATGCAAAAGTGTTGTTCCTTCGAAAAGGAATAGCAAAAATTCAGAAATGTTGTTCCTTCGGAAAGGACAACAAAATGCAAAATTGCTGCTCCTTCGGAAAGGAACAGTAAAATGCAAAAAAATGCAGAAATGGAAAAATTTGTACAGAAAGTAATTTATACAAGTAGAAAAGAAAAATTTATATACAAAATTTAGGAATAATGAAATTACTTAGTGAACCAATGCTGAGGAAGAATTATTTTCCTCAACAAGAATCTGCATATCAGAATCTTCCCGGAGCTGCTGGTAGAAGGATTCCCGAGTAAGCAGTTTATGGTACAGTTGCACTTGGTGACCATTTGCTTTAAAGGTATGTCCAGATCTATCAATAGTAATCAAAGTAATAGTGTCATTGTCATGCATTTTCTGGATTTCATATAGTCCAAGCCAGTGGGTCTGATGTTTTCCTGGAAAATCCTGGATCCTGGAGTCATATAGGAGTGCCCAATCTCTTTCATGGAAGATTTTCTTTTTCACCAGGGTATCGTGCCATTTTTCTCTTTGTTGTTGAATTAATGCAGTGTGTTGAAGCGCCGAGAGCCTAATTTCATCTAGCTCATTAATTTGCTATAATCTGTTAGTCTGCACTTCATTTAAATCCAAACTGATCTCTTGTGTTGTTCTTAATGTTTGTATTTCAAACTCTATTGGAAAGATGGGTTCCTTTCCAAATACTAGTTGATATGGTGAATAACCAGTGGTGTTTCTCCACGTTTTTCGGTATGGTCACAAGGCATCTGGCAATCTTGAAGCCCAATCATGCCTATGTGATGCAATGGTTTTTGTCAATGTTGCCTCTATCGCTTTATTCATGCTCTCTACTTGGCCATTTTCTTGTGGGTGATATGGGTGGTAATTTTTTGCTGAATGTGATAATTTTTTAATGTTGCAGTGATTTTATTACCTACAAAACGTGGTCCTCTATATGTGATTATGTCCCTTGGGAGGGAATATCACACAAATATTTGGAACAAGAAATGAATCATAGAGTCCTCTGTAGCTCTTAGAAGTGCCTCTGCTTCAACCCATTTGGTAACATACTCTGTTGCTGTAGAATATATGCTTTCTGATTTGATGATGGGTTGATCAGACCAACAAAATCGAGCACCCAACGATCAAATGGTTCGATTACTAATTGTGGGTTTAAAGGCATTTCGTCAGACTATCTAGGGCGTCCTTGTCTTTGGCAACTGTCACAGGCTTGAACAAATTTCTTAGCATCTTTAAAGATTGTGGGCTAGTAATAACCTGATTGAAAAACCTTGTGACAAGTCCTTCGATCTGCGAAATGTCTGCCACACGGTCTATCATGATAGGCTTTCAAAATGTCAAATATTTTGTCTTCACGGATGCATATTTTGATGTGCATACCTACCCTTGTATGAAATAGGTAGCCCCCAATCCAAGAAATCGGGCACTACGTTGCACAATCTATTTCCATTCATTGGGGTCCAAATGATTTGGTAATTTGCCTACTACTAAATAATTTGCAACATCAGCATACCAGGGTGACTTGACAGTAACTACAAATAAATGTTCGTCTGGGAATTGATCTTCAACTGCTGCTGCGTCTGCTGGCTTCGGCATTCATGAGAGGAAATCAGCTACAGGGTTCTCTTTCCCTGGTCAATCTTTTATTATGATGTCAAATTCTTGCAATAAGATCAACTGTCTTGTTACTCTACCATTTGTAATAGGCTTATTTGCTAAGTATTTTATGGTAGAGTGATCTGTATATAAGACAACAAGATATCCAATGATATAATGTCTAAATTTATTTACAGCATATATTATAGTTAAAAACTCTTTTTCAGTAACGGTATAGTTTAGCTTAGCATGAGACAAATTCTTGCTAATTAATAGATTACATATGGTCTTTTCTCTTCTTCCTACCCAAGCATTGCTCCAATAGCTGTGTCTGAAGCATCTAATGAAATTTAAAATGGCAGGTCCCAATTTGGGCCTCTAAGCACTAGGGTTGTTGACACAAGCTTTTTCAGATCCTCAAAAGCATGATTGCATTTATCTGTCCAAACAAAATCAACATTCCTTTTTAGTGCATATAGAGGTGCAGCTATTTGAGAAAAATGTTCTACGAATCTCCTATACTAACCAGAAAATCCTAGAAAACTATGTACCTCTATTTGTGTGGTAGGAGTAGGTACTAACAAGATTATTTGAATTTTGGTCGGATCTACCTGTATTCTGACCAATGAGATATAATGACCTAGGATGAACCCTTTGATCATCATCATATAGCACTTTTCATGTCTCAAGTAGAGCCTGGTGGCAATACATCGTTGCAACACCTTTTCCAATGTGTCTAGTGCTGTCTCAAAATCATCTCTGTATGGTGTGAAATCATCCATGTATACTTCGAGCCCTTCATTTATTAAATCTGAAAAGATGCTGAGGATGGCCCTTTGAAATGTGGCAGGGACATTGCATAAGCCAAAGGGTAGGACTCTGTAAGAAAATGTTCCCCAAGGACAAGTAAAAGTAGTTTTGTCTTGGTCTTTAGGGTCAATCTGAATTTATTTCCTACTAAGGTATCTAATACCTGATAAATGAATGGAAGAGGAAAATGGTCTTTTTGGGTTGCTTTGCTTAATTCTCTGTAATCTACACAAGTCCTCCACTTTCCATTCTTCTTTGGCACCACTACTAGTGGAGAGACCCACTTGCTATTGGAGATTGGGTAAATAAAGTTTACATCCAAAAGTTTTTGTAATTCAACTTTCACAATATCTTTCAGATGAGGGTTGAGTCTCCGTTGGGGTTGGAGAACGGGTCTAACATCCTTTTCTATATAAATATGGTGGGTACACAGCTGGGGATCAATTCCCTTTATGTCCGGATAATCCCATGCAAAAGCTTCCTTATATTTTCTCAGTAGTTGGACCAACTTTTCTTCTTGTTCAGGAGTCAAGTTATTGTTAATGTTTAGGGCTTTTCCTAGCTCAATATCTATAGTTTTTCTGTTTGAAACAGAGGTTGTGGCTATTGTTTGATCATGCGTGTCTTTGAGAAGATCTTCCTCTAGTTCATTGTCAAATTCTACCTCTATCATGTGACATTGTACATGGGATATAGATTCTGATTGGTTAATGAAGTTGTTAATAACATCATCCTCTGTTTGATCTTTAAAATTGAGGGCATCTTCTATAGTTAATGGGGATCTAATGTTTTATATGAGGTATGATACAGGATATTTGTTAGTTTTTATTATTGTTACACTTGGTTGGGCTGGAGGGTATAGAGCTAGATTCTTGATATTTCTCCCTCTAGTTATATTCATATTACCTTGTCGGTAGCCAATGTAAGCATCAACAGTCGCAAGCCAAGGTCTACCTAAGATTAACGAATGTCCATCAAGTCAGTTTTTTGGGTTGATTATCAGAAAGTCGGCAGGATATTCTAAGGAATATATAGATACCATTACATTGTGAAGTGTACCTTCTAGTCTAACCACTAATCGGTCAGCCAATTCCAATAAGGTGGAGGTTGGTTCCACTGCTGTGATGCCCAATTTTTGACAAGTGGTGGTTGTTAAAATATTAATTTTAGCCCCTAAATCAACTAGGGCATTTGAAAAGGTTTGTCCATTGATTTGCACTGTCACTACAGGATTCCCTGGGTCTTCATATTTGACAGGCGCTTCTCTTCCTGATAACAGATAAGATAGAGTGCCAACTACTTGGACTGTTGGGTTAGTTGTTATTCTCCTCTTTGTCTTCCTTATACATAACTCTTTGATGGTTTTTGCATATATTGGGATATCTTGGATAGCTTGAAGGAGTGGGAATTTTATACACAAATTTCTAAGTTCTCCCAGAATATCAAAGTCAGGATGTTTTATAGGGCGTGGTATGATTAATCATTCTTGGAATGGGGGAGAAGATGTGGTTGCTTGGTCATGAGTTTTTTGTCTGACCACATCCTCTTCTTATAATGGTTGTTTTGCAGGTAACTTATTTTTAACTCAAACATTTTTATCTCCCTCAGTTTCTATAATGCGCCCAGATCTCAATTGAAGGTCGTTGCACTCCCCTAGATTGGTTTCTAGCTCTGGTGTTTTGATTATTTGAACAGATTGAACCCGTCTGTTATTTGGGTTTAGGTTGGGTTGGGCTGGGAGTTGTGGTCTTAAGTTGGACTAGGGATTTTGTTGTAGTGCGTATGGTGCTAGCAGTGTAGGTTGAGGGAGTGGAATGGTTCATGTTGGCTGATTCATCGGTCTTTGCCAGTTTGTTTGCCAGGCTTGACTCTGCGAAGTGGGAGGGGACCATTGCATTGAATATGGATTGTTTTGCCAATACGGTGGAGAATAGGGAAGATTTGACCAATTAGGTTGGCTTGTTTGATTCAGCCATGGTGATGAAGGAAATGGTTGTTATGACTAGTTTGAAAAGGGAGGCTAATTTTTCCACATTGTATTATGTTGTTGAGCATGATATTGTAGAGGTTGGAAAGAAGCAGATGGATTGGAGGACATAACTGGTTGTCGAGGCTGCCATTGACGGTGTTGATTGAGTAGGTACACTGGCTCTGATTCTTCTTCCACTTCTTTGTACACTTCTTTCAAACCTAGAATTGAGGGGCAGTTCTCTATGGAGTGATATTTTGTACAGATAGTGCAGACTTGAACTGCATCTAGTGGGCACTCCTTATGGTTATGTTTCTTTCTGCATCTAGGGAAGAATATTGCCATATTTTGCTCTGCTTCTGCTTGTTTTTGTTTAGCGTGCATAATATCGAGTTGTGTTTTCAGAGTCCCCAATATATCAGTTTTGAAATTCTCCAGTAGATTTTTGATTTCCACACAGGTTACTCCTTCACCAGAGATCTTGTTGTCCCTGGTGAACCCGTCACATTCCACTGGTTTTAGCCTTGTACTGCATCATGAAATCCTAATGCACAAATCAATAATGTCAGCAAAATTTTCTTGATAGATGTCACCTTTTCCCATAATATTTAGTGTTTCAACCTATGTTTCCTTCATGCCTTTAATTAATGTCATTTTTTAATACATTTTCAGTTAAGGGTAGTGATGCATAAGGCGATCTTTGAAGATTATACTGAAAGCGTTCAACATATTCTTCTAGTGTCTCATTAGGTCTAGCTACCATCTGAAATATTTTATCATTTAACTCTCTAGACCTACAATAATCCTGATATTTTTTCAGGAAAGCACCTTTCATCTAATCCCAGTCGTTTATGACACCTCCACCTAACCCATAAACCATCATAAAGCAACCCCTTTTAGTGTGGAGTGAAATAATTTCAGATTTTGGGGATCGGTGGTATAGTCGTACCCCTTGCATAGTACATCGAATTCGAATAAAAATGCATATAGATCTTTCGATGTTAGGCCGTGGAATGTGGGAATATGTTGAAGAGGAATGACCTTCATAGGTGCATTAGCTGCAATATCTACAATGGGATATTGCAGTGTGGAGGTTTGAGGTGTTTGCTGGTTTTGGACCATTTGGTCAAATATGTGCCAATATCCTTCTAGGATTTCTAGGAGGGTATTCCTAGGCTAACTAGAAGGAGTAGAAATGGCCTTAATAGGAATGGCCTTAAAAACACTTCCTTTGTCTGGGATGATGAGAGTTCCTTGCTGAACTAATGTCTAGGGAGATCTTAGCTCTTCAGGTTCTTCAACTTTGTTTTTTATAATTTTGTTAGAACTTCCCTTATCTGGGCTGCTTAATGGCTAAACTATTCCAAGAGGAGATCTTGGTTCTCCTCCTCCTTCACAGAGATTACTGAGGTTCCCTTCTTGTAACGATTTTGGGCTGGAATTCTCAATTTCCTAAAAATCTTGCTCCTTTGTTTGGTTGTGCACCTCAGCAAAGGCTATAGATGGTGATTATGTGGCCTGGAGGGAACTCGTAGGTTGTCTAGAAGAAACTTTTCTAGGTCCTACGAGATTTTGCTTTTTTAAGATTTCATCTATAAAAGTTGAATAGCCAAGGGTCACCGGTCCCTTAGCTTTATCAGGCTTGGGTAGTGGTTTAAGAGTTTTTTTCAAGCTTTTTCTACTTAGTCATGCACACAAATCAACTACCTTTTTCTACCCAAAATAACAACAAATCTGCTGGAAACTGGGCAGGGGAGCAAGGTTGTTACATGCTCCGTACGCAGGTTCTTACTTCTGTTTTTAAAACCCAACTGTTACCAGGAAAACTAGTGTCCATTCAGAGCTGCTAGTCCCACTAAGATGGGTAGCTATCTTAGAAACAAACAAACTAAAGTTACTTGTGTTTTCCTTTATGAGATATAGATGAGAGAGAAGCAGAGAGTACCAACCTCAGTCTTTCGTTTGGCTCCTTGCTTGTTTCCTCGCCCCTTTGATAGAACTTCGCCACTCTTTCCTTACTTGTCCCACTTCAAAGAACACCTGTAGAGTCAAAGTAGCATAATACCATCAAAGCATAGAGATCCATAACCATAAACAATATAGGATCATATGTATATTAACCATACAAATGCATACACCAATACAAGATTCAGAAATACACAAGAATATGGACGAAAACTAAAATAACTTTATTGATAAAAGTAGTAGAAGAGAGGATTACAAACCAGCGGTCTGACCCAGCACCATCCTCCCAGCATGAAATCTCTCTTCACGTCATGAAAAGCTAGATCACCCAACACTACAATGCTTCACAGAGAAACCAACAACACTTCCTTACAAAATACAAAATTCCAACCTCTGGATCTCTAAGATGAGGGATCCATATATAGATATTTGCAGGTGGGTGAGTCAACTTCTGGGATTTTGATTAGTGTCATTTCTCTAATATTTCTTGGTTCTACTTTGAGATCTCATGATCTCTTACTCATCCTTGGGCGAATTTAGAGAGGCAAGTGTCAAATGAGCAGTTTCTAGAAGATTCTCTAGGTTTCCACCTAGCAAACTGCCTCTTCCATTTGTCTGCTCTTGCTCATTGCACCCTACAGAAGGGCCTTTTAGTATGCATCGCACCCTCTATGTGTAATAGGTGAGATGCATTGCACCCTCAGCATGGAGTAGTCTGTATGGTCCAGTTTTGACCAGTTCTAAGTAGTTTTTCAGGGAGAACTTCTGGGAAATGATGTAATCAGCCGACCTTGTTCTTTTAGGGTATGAAACAACACTTTTAGGGGCTTAGAAGCCCTTGGTTTATGGACATATGTGATTGGGGTTGCAGTGCCCAGATATTTCTATAACAAATTCCCCCTAAGGCATGAGGTTGTAAATCTTCTGATGTCGGGTGAAATGCTTTATCATAAGGATCCGAGGTTTTTCGAACTGGAAGGTGACCTGTAATAAGATACAATACAATACATTATATTTATAATATTTTCATGATCTAACTGAGGCAGGCATTGATCTAGGTGGATATTGGTGGCCACCTACTAATTCTGCTTGGATCCCCACCAGTGCTTCTTTCAGTTTTTCAGTTTCCTTAATTATAGCTCAATTTACTATTTTTAGCATTTTTTTGGTCCTAAACTTCTGGAGCCGTTTTGAGGCCCTAAACAACGTTTTTTTGGGAAATCTATTGCCAACTATTTTCTATCTAAAGTCATATTTTCTGTCATATTCCTCGGAGATATCTTTCCAACAGGCTATCATGCACATCAGACAGAGATAATATGACCAATTCGCAACCCAGGGAAGTTGGCTGTCCAACTCACCTCAATGGGGCCCACAAACTCTTGGTGTTACATCTCCTCGGGTTAGGGTTTTGGTTGTTTAGGGTTTTCTCTTATTGTTCAATAATAAAAAGGCCCTTGAGCCTCATTGTAAGACAGTTCAGAGGCATGTAACTGCCACATCTCTTCTCAGAGATAAGTTACCATCGCTCTAGCTAGTTTATTTCCATTCCTGTTTGTAAGCATTTCAGTATTTTACATTAGTGAAATGAAGTATTATTTCCGCTGCATCTCTGTGTTTATGGTTATATCTATAATTTTTTACGTTTCTGTTTAAATCCAGATCAGTGGTATCAGAGCGGTCTGCTATTCTTCTCCGTTTTTCTTTGCATGTCCCCAACGAGGTTTGGATATAAGGAGTTAGGGCTTGAACTAGTTGAACCTTTGCAAGACGAGCCTCACAAATCCCGACGGCCTCCAATGGCGAATGAAAAGAAAGACGAGGGGGTAGGAGATCCTATCAAAATCTTACTTGAAGAAGCCCTCGAGTGACAAAGGAACACGATGATGGACGACTTTGCCCAGATCCTTCAACGACTACCTAGGGGCGACGAATCGGCTTCCAATAGCAACTTTGGAAATGCCACACCATTTACAGTACAAGTTAATTTTGAAATCCCCATATTCGAGGGTTAGATAGACATAGATGTCGTCGATAAATGGTTAAATGTGCTAGAGGGTTATTTTTCTGTTCATGATTTTTCCAGTCGGGAAAAGATTATTTTTGCTCTTCTCAAAGTAGCCCCCCATGTCAAGGAGTGGTGGGAAACCTACTGCGAGCAGAAGGATGAAAGTACAGGCTCACTATTTTCAGTCGCACCGACTTGGAATTCATTCCAGGATGCCATCAAGGAGCAGTACTACCCTGTCAGAAACTATGAGGATCAATACATAAAGTGGACCATGCTGCGGCAGGGAAGGGACCAAGACGTATCGAAGTTTACCAATATTTTCCATACCCTTCGCACAAATTTGGGTATCAAGGATACAGAGTAGCATTTGGTACTCAAATACTGTGGCTGCTTGCACATGTACATCCATGAAGAAATAGAATTCCTGAACATCTCCTCGCTCGGCACGACATACAGATATGTCGTCAAGTTCGAGCAAAAGTTTAAACAGAAGAAGCGAGACATTGGGTTTGTGAAACCGCGAAGCTGAAAAAGGACACAAGAAAGTGGTGTGAGTTCCATAAGAGCTCCACTCACAACACAAGTGAGTGTCGGGCCAAACAGTCACTGGTGGCCATGCTAAAGGTTTTAGAATCAGATGCATGTTCTGACTCTGAGTCAGAACCTGATAAAGGGAATGACAAAGGGAAGTAGATTATCGATGTGGAGCCCAACGCCACCATTGCCACCATGAAGATCCAAAAGGAGGAACCCAAAGATCCATAGGAGGAGGAGCGTCTCTTCCACTCCTAGATGTGGGTAAAGGGCTCCCCACTACAGTTCATTATCAACAGCAGGAGCCAAAAGAACCTCACTTTGGCAGAGGTCATGAACTAGATAAGCTTACCGACCACAGCACATCCACAACCATACACCATCGGGTGGCTGCACCAAGGACGGGATCTTCACGTGAGCCAACAGTGTCGCCTCCCATACAAATTAAAGCCCTTCACGGATGAGGTATTGTGTTACATTGCTCCTCTTGAAGTTTGTGATGTGTTATTAGGACAACTATACTTATGGAAGTGGCATGCTGTGTATGAATCAAGGCCCCGTGCTATTATTGTTACTTTGGGAAATAAGTTGTACAGGATACCAGAGGTAGCACCACCTACCACCATCTCTTTGGTTACTGCAAAACAATGTAGTATGCTTATTTCCAAAACCGGGAAATTTGTTTCCTAATGATACGCCCTTAAGAAAAGAAGAAGATGGTGGCCATGACATCTAGACAAGGTCGTGGAGGAGTACGAGGACATCTTCACGTCCTCCGCAGGGGTTCCTCTGCACTATCAAGTCAAGCACTCCATTGATATGACCCCAGGTGCGTTGCTGCCCAATGGACAAATCTATCGGCGCTTTGTTATTGAGAACAATGAAATCAAGAGGTAGATTCAGGAGCTGCTGCAAAAAGGTCACATCCATTCAAGTTCATCGCCTTGTTAGAGCCCAATCGTGCTAGTACAGAAGAAGGATGGGACGTGGAGACTCTGTATTGACTATCAGGCACTGAGCAAGATCATTGTCCGTAATAGGTACCCAATCCCATGGATTGATGACCTCTTGGACCAACTAAAGGGGGGAAAATATTTCAGAAAGATTGATTTGAAGTCAGAATATCACTAGGTACCAACGAACCCTCTGATGTGTGGAAGATTTCCTTCAAAGCCAAGGAGGGCCTTTTCGAATGGTTGTTTATGCCTTTCGGATTGACGAATGCTCCGGCAACCTTCATGAGGCTAATGGATGACATATTATGGCCATTCACCAAATCATTTGTAGTGGTATACTTGGATGACATCTTGATCTTTAGCCAGAGTTGGGAAGAGCACCTCCACCACATCTGACTGGTCCTCCAAACACTGCGGCAACACAAGTTATGTGCCAATTTGGAGAAATGCACTTTTGGCATGAACCAGGTTTAGTATCTGGGATACATTATTGATGAACGGGGGGTGCATGTGGTCCAGCCAAGATCCAAGTCATTCGAGATTGGCCATCTCCAACCACTCTGATAGAGCTTTGCAACTTTCTAGGCCTTGCCAGCTTCTACCGCAGATTCGTTTTGGGATTTTCTCATATCACTTGGCCCTTGAGTTAAGCCACCAAGGGAGGAGAGAAAGAAAAAATCTTTTTGTCTGAATCTCAACAAAAGGCATTCACAGAGTTGAAAGATCGCCTCTGCTCAGCACCAGTTCTTGCATTACCAGAATTGTAACAACCATTTGAGGTCGAGACAGATGCGCCTCTGACTATGCTATTGGGGCAGTCCTTACTCAACACAGGCATCCAGTGGCATATCACAGTGAGACACTTTCAGACACAGTCTGGAAGTATCCCACTTATGACAAAGGGATATAATCCATTGTGCAGGCCTGCCGACAATGGAAACATTACATTTGGGGAAGGAAATGATCATCCACATAGACCACTGACCCCTCCAGTTCATACAGACCCAAGGGAAATTGCAGAATGGTCACCATCAAAAGTGGTCCATATACCTGCAATGATTCCATTTGAATATCAAGTATAAGAAGGGCAGCACCAATAATGTTGCAGATTGCCTCAGTCGACCACTAATCATGGTGTTAACTACCGTGCTCAACTCTTATGGGAACGAGATTTCTGATTGGCCATTTCTCTACAAAAGCGACCCAGAATTCGGCCACACATACCAGACACTCTTGGAGGGTCAGCATGTTCTAGATTTTCACCTCTAGGATGACCTGTTATGCCACCTAGGTCACCTTTGTTTTCCTTCAAGCAAGCATGCTAAGATGATTTTGGAAGCACACCATAGTTGGGTTATTGGGCATTTCGGGGTCGAAAAAATGGTGGTAGTACTATAGAAGTATTTCTATTAGCCGAATCTTTGACAGGATGTCGGGAAGTACATCAAATCATGCATGCCTGTGCCATTGCCAAACCGACCATCAAGAAGCAAGGTATGTATACCCCGTTGCCTACCCCTAGTCAACCTTGGGAATCCATCTCCATGGATTACATGTCAGGCCTCCCTTCCACTCAGCATGGAAATGACTGTGTTTTTGTGGTCATTGACAGGTTCTCGAAGATGGTCATTATGGCAGCCTGCAAGAAGAATATCACAGTAGAAGCCACTGCTAAACTCTTCTTTGAATGAGTGTGGGTACAGTTTGGGATCCCACAGTCTATCATCTCAGATCGGGATAGCAGGTTCCTCAGTACCTTTTGGTCCAGTCTCTGTTCAATGCTGGACAGCAAACTCACTAAGTCCACAGCCTTCCATCCTCAAACTGATGGCCAGACAGAGATCGTCAACAGGATGATCGTACACATTCTACGCATGTATAACTCAAAGCATCCACGCACATGGGATGAGAGCCTCCCCTATTTTCAACATAGCTACAACCAGGCTCTCCACAGCTCGACTGGCCACAACCATTTTCAAGTGGGCTTGGGGTTCCAGCCACTATGTCCCATCGATGTGGCCATGCCATTTGCAGCTACTCACGCAGATTCAGCTCATGTCCAATCTGAAACAGATAAGGAAAACAACTTCATTAAGCACATCCAACATATTTGCCAGCAGGTCCATGACATTTTGGAGAAATCAAATGCTAAGTACAAGCAGTGACATGATCAACATCAGGTGCCACATAAGTTTCAGGTGGGCGACAAAGTCTGGTTGCATTTGTAAAAGGAACACCTTACCGGAGCCTACCGGAAACTTAGACCACTCCGATATGGTCCTTACACCATTACCAAGGCTGTGGGAGATAATGAATTTAAGCTCAGCATTCCCCCATTCCTTGGCCTGCACCCAGTATTCAATGTGGACCACCTTCGGCCATACTTTCCACCATTACTAGACACATCTGACATTGCATAACAACTCACACCTGCAGAGTTAAATCGAGATTGCATGGAACAAACTACAATTTATCGGATCATGGGCACACATATCAAGCACACTCACCAGTAGAATATCTAACTGTATCGAGTTGTCAAAGTAGGCCAACTCCTTCACCAAGGTAAGTGGCTCACCAGGGACCAAGTTTAGCATAAGTTCCCTCATCTCATGGAGGAACTCAATGCAATGGGGACCATTGCTTCCTAAGGGGGGAGGAATGACCTAGGTGGATATTGGTGGCCACCCACTAATTCCACTTGGATCCCCACCAGTGCTTCTTTCAGTTTTTCAGTTTCCTTAATTATAGCACAGTTTACTAATTTTAGCAATTTTTCGGGTCCTAAACTTTTGGAGCTGTTTTGAGGCCCTAAATGATGTTTTTTGGGAAATCTACCAACAATTTTCTGTCTAAAATCGTATTTTCCATCGTAGTCTTCGAAGAGATCTTTCCAACGGGCTATCATGTGCGTCAAACGGAGATAATATGACCAATTTGTGACCCCAGGAAGCTGGCTATCCAACTCACCCCAACGAGGCCCACAAACTCTTGGTGTTACATCTGCCCGGGTTAAGGTTTTGGTTTTTTAGGGTTTTCTCTTATTGTTCAATAATAAAAATGCCCTTGAGCCTCATTGTACGATAGTTCAGAGGCATGTAGCCACCACATCTCTTCTCAGAGATAAGATACCATAGCCCTAGCTGGTTTATTTCCATTACTGTTTGTAAGCATATTTCAGTATTTTACATTAATGAAATGAAGTATTATTTCCACTGCATCTCTATGTTTATGGTTATCTCTATAATTTGTTGCGTTCTTGTTTAAATCTAGATCAAACATTCCCATGCTTAGCTTTATAAATTCATTTTCATGTACATAGGATAGACAACCGTCTGTGTGACAGACTAATGATTCTAGTAGAGCCATCATCCCTTGCTTGGATGATTATCCATGCAGCTATGATGTACATTTGATGTCTTTATTTTTCTGAATATATCGCAGCCTGGATGGATGAAACTAGATCTAGGGTCTTCAAACTCGTTCAATCTTCGCCCGAAGTTCAAGTCGATCCATGTGAAAAGATGTTCTGGTGTCGAAAATCGAAAGGCATCACCTGATTACCAGCCAATGATGTAAGTTGTTAACAGGCGCGAGAGGAATCCCCAATAATGGTGATGACCCTCAAGGTACTGTAGTACAATTCACGTGGTGTGAATACATGAGTCGATGTTGAACACCACGTAAAATCTTTCTATCGAAGACCATTGATGTAAACTTGTCGCTGGAAGTGAGAAACTTGCCATTGAGGCATGCAAGCTTCAAAGTACTGAAAGGGTTGCTCCTAAGTCAACTTCTTGGATAATGAGCTGATGTCGACAAGAAATGACCCATCGTAGGAGGGCCTTAATGAATCCCACATCTATGACACGGAACAAAGAAAATGATCTTGTGGAGGTGAAAACAATCTGATGATACAAGGTTCAGGGTGGCGGTCATGAAAGAATGGAGCATGAAGGTATTGCAGTGGATGAGGCATAAGCTGGGTTGGTGAATTCTCTTAGTGACTTCTATTGAACATATCGGTGACACTGAAAATGGATTGGTAGCATTAACCCCAAAAATGGATGGCATCGAGGACCAATGGTGATATGATTGGTGAACGGAATAAACCAACCCGACTCAATCATGGTGATGGAGTGAAAGTGTCATGTTCAAGAGCGACCTGCTACCAATAAAGTTCTTCAAGTTTTCTTTTGAATTTTTCCCCAGTCATTTCTGACCAGTACCTCTTTATTTTTGTCAAGCTCGAGGAGGATAACATATGCTTGTTCTATAATTTTCCCTTCAGGCAAACCTGTTGCTATGTTTTAGTGATTCTAGCGACAGTGAAACTCGCTCTTGTCTGTAATGGACAAGTCTGTCACTATTGTTTTAACGAGTTTAACGACAAAGATAACTCGGTCTCTTTCAGTTTTAGAGAGTCTAAAAAGAGGCGAAAAGGAAACTCCAGTAATCCTTTTTCATGGTATAATCCCTTAAGTCCAAAAAGTATAAAATAATATGAAAGGGATGACTTTTCTAATCACTTTAACGAATCAAAAAAGACAATTTCTTGATCTTTTTGTGTAATGATCCCTTAGGTCCAAAAATATTAAAATATAGAGGAGGGATGGCAGTTGGTTCCAGGTAAGGTTTGGAACTTTTCAATCATGGTAGTGTAAAGAAGGTGGCTAACAAAATCACTCGTCACAGTTGTTCCTCAAAAGGGTAAACAATCAAGTGGAGGTGGATGATCGGCTAAAAAGTGGAGGTGATGGTAAGAACATGACCAAGGCTCAAAAGCTGATAGTAATGTGATCACAAGGGTTATTTACCGAAAGTGGGTTCATTTTTTAATGAGCTTGAACTCTAGGGGAACATATGCTCATAACTAGGTTTATTTTTTAACAAGCTTGAACTTTGCGGAAACATTGCTCGTGCCTGTTGTAGAATAAGGATGTCCCTCATTAGTAGGTTCATTTTTTAGGTTTGCCCCATGCGCAACTTTGCTCCGGAGCCTTTTGTATGCAAGCTAGGAATGACCAACCTACGAGGTTAAAGGGTTGAGAGCCTACAAACTAAGAAAATAAAAGTTCATTTTTCACTCGCATGCAAAAGGTTTACATGCCCCCAGGTATAAAGAGAAGTAGAGTTTCTAGGTTACCATATGGAAGTTCTTGTATTAAAGCAGGATTGTTCCATCCACATCTATAGACAAAACACTTCCTTGGCTTTGTCCATCGAAATGGACAAAGGTGAATGGTACGAGCTTCCACTCACATAATCTTTGATGAGGGAATCCTTTTCCAATGTAATCCCATTTTCCTAAACAGATGAGTGTGTCAGACTAGTCATATATCCTACGTGGAAACCTACCTTATATCTAGGGTTTTCCTACCAAAGGAGACTAGGGTGCATACCCCCTAGGTTTAGTCACATTCACCAAATCACTCGCGCTCATCAGGTGGATGGACTGGAGGTTGATGAGACATTCCTTGTGCAAAAATACCAGTTAGGGATGGTATTTGACTAGTAGTTGTGTTTGAACCAGGGAACAAAAGCTAGTCTATGAGCTGGACCATTCTGCCTTCATATAGGAAACACATCACCCTAAAGAGTGAGGAAACAATAGCTCCCATGCTATAAATGTAGTCACGTCCAAGAAGTAGATTGTAATCTAATGGCCCTTGGACTACCATCACGTTTAGATAAATGGTTTTCCTTCTCAAAGTTATAGGCAAATTTGGAAAGATCCCTAATGGTCCACTGGTTCTTTTATTGAAGCCTGATAGATTTCGAATCTCAGGCAGAAGCGATGGCGAACCAAGCGCTTTCCAATCAGTTGAGGAAAGGATACTGAAGAAAGCCCCTTCATCTATGATAGTACCACCCATGATCATTTTGTAAGCTTGTACTATGATTCAGAATGGTACATTAGATGGTAGGCGGGGTCTCCCTAGTAGATTTCAATTGAAGGAAATGACTAGATTGCTTGGAGGAGGGACTGAATAAACGGTCGGATGAATCTCTGACGAACTTCCTTCCTGTAGTAAAGGAACGGGTAGATTTCCCCTAGTTTTGTCAGATTCTATGTTAACAAAAATAATTTGAATGGTGTTGTTCTCATTCTCTTTGGTGACTGTATCATCCAAAGGTGGACCTTCTGAAGACAAGGCTGGGTCGATTGCCGTCTCGACTTGTTGACTTTGGTCTGGTGTGGACTCAGAGGGTTTATCTCCAATGATAGGTGCTTTGACCAACAACAAAGGTGTGTCAGTCAGATTTTCAACTAGTGGTGGACTCGACAAGAGTTTCTTGTATCCAGGAGGAAGTCACTGCAGTGAAGCAGGATGGTTATCCAAGACTCTTTTAGCTTTGTATAGGAAAGGACAACGATGGAGGGCATGATCACCATCACATAGTCCACAAGGAAATTTAGATCTTCCTTTTTGTCCATTGACTTCTTTTTCACTTGTTGATGGTGTGCTCCCAACATGATTGTCAAAGGTTGAAGACACCGGATTGTGCAAGCGGGGAGACCAGCCCCTTAAGATCTGCGAGATCCAAGAACAATCTCGATGATAGTGGTCTCCTTTAGCAATGACACATGGAGATTTATGTTTGGATGGTGCAGTGTGTGGATTTTCATCAGACGATGCATGGTTGCCCCCTTTTACCATTGGCTTCTTCTTCTTATTCTCCTTCCCTTTCTTCTTCTTCTCAATTACTTGGTTTTTAGTGTTATTAGTTTCACCAAGCGAAGAGGAAGAAGGAGAGGGAGAAACAAATGAAGTAGAAGGTGGGGGAGAAACTCTAGTATCATCTGGTTGCTGATTTGGTTGCTCAGGAACTATGGTGTTTTGAATGACATCTGTTGAGAAATGCCATACTGGCAGGCCAATTGTAAGTCTTGGAAGGGACAAAGTAGCCATATGAGGAGCACCAACATCTCCCCAAGAGGAGAAAGGACTAGGATTCCCCCCAAGGGGAAATCCTTGATTGGTGGACTCCATTTTCTCAACCTAAGACCAACGAGGAATAGTGATGTTATTCTGATTAAAATAAATTTTATGACGCTTTGACACAACTTGATTTTTCAATTTTAAATAGTCGAGAAAAAGCTAAAGATGAATCTAGTCACCTTTGATTTTTAATGAGCCTGAAGTGACAAGTGCTCAGATGGACCTTTTACTTTAAGGAGTCTAAAAAGGAATGAAAGTGACTACTCTAGAAATCTAGACAGAGGGATTACCAAACCAATCAAGGACTGCAGAAACTTTTACGTACGACATTCAATTTCCCAAATGTTATGTTCAATGCATTGCAATGATAGCGGCAGACACGACTTCCTAAGGATAAAGGATATAGCCTATTGTGGTCCCAAATATATTCACGGTAACGTGGGAGCACAAGTAGTACTAGCACTGTCATATCAAGGAGGAGAATCACCCAACCTACGATGAAACGATAGTTACCAGGCTTTACGACACCGGAATACATCTCTAGCCTAGACTTCTAATGGTTGTGCGTTAGGTTCCAAAGCATTTTTATGTTCATTGAGGTTTATTTTACAGTTGATCTTTCTTAAGAATTTTTCCTTTAAGGTTCACCACATGATGTAGATATACAATTCCTAAATATGCAATCTAAGATGATAAACAGTCGTTTACTTTCTTTTTGCAACGAAAATCCTAACTACTAAGGAAAGAGAAGTAAAATTCTTTCAACATAGAGTAGAGGGCACACACTAAGATGAACTGTCCTAAATCAATTTCTGCATGCAGTCTAATGCAAATGCACATGCATGTATTTGTTTTTTCAGTTTCCTTAGTGTGAGAATGACAAAAAGAAAACTAAGTACAGATCTAAACTATCTTTTCTCAAAGCAACACTTTAGCAATTTCTTGTTCAAAAACGAAAGGAAGACTAAGACGACACTTTCAATTTCGACTTGAAAACTGCTTTCGACACTTCAAAGAATCGATGATTCAAATCAAATACAATGGAAAAAGTGTAATCGACTATCTAAAAGAGGAATAATTTACGACACTCTTTTCTTTGACTGAAAACGACACTTGCAACACTTTCAAATCAGAAGAAGACAGTTTGATTAAGCTACTGTTTGCCAAGGAGAACTATAAATGATGAAAAATACATTTAAAAAACATTCACAATTCTTTATTGATGGAGGCTGAATATTGCAAAGGAAGAGAGTTTTAGCAGTGATATACTGATCATAGATAGCAAAACTACTGAATAAAGCTGAAGACAATGAAGAAAAAACCAAAATCTGGATGCAGAAATAGTCTCTCTCAATCATCGCACCTTTAACACAGGGAAACAGGGATTCATCTCAGTTGCAACACATGGGAGGTGTGATGCATCTAGGTTGCCAATGAGAGATTGTGCGATGGTCCATGAATGAGACTGAGCTTGGTTTTCACTCACAGTTTGCAGCTAAGGTCAGGGATTGAGGCTGAGCTAATGGTAGGTAGTAAACACAAAGTATAGGGGCTGATCTAATGAGGTTATCTGAGCTACCACCAGGGCACTTAGGATGTTTGCAAGTTACATGTTCAGTTCATAAACCAACACAAAGATTGACTGAAGCAATGTTGATCTACTTTGAAGTTGCATAGAAAAAGCAGTTCAAAGGCTGGCTGACCTAACTTCAAGCTCCATCTGTGGTTTATAAAGAAAACAAAAGTGACTAATAATCAAACTATTCGTTCCCTAGTGGAGTCGCCATTTTGTTACCAGGAAAACTAGTGTCCATTCAGAGCTACTAGTCCCACTAAGACGAGTAGATATCTTAGAAACAAACAAACTAAAGTTACTTGTGTTTTCCTTTATGAGAGATAGATGAGAGAGAAGAAAATATTACCAAACTCATTCTTTCGCTTGGCTCCTTGCTTGTCTCCTCCCCCCTTTGACAGAACTTTGCCACTCTTTTCTCACTTGTCTCATTTCAAAGAACACATGTAGAGTCAAAGCAGCATAATACCATCAAAGCACAGAGATCTATAACCATAAACAATATAGGATCAAATGTATGTTAACCATACAAATGCATACACCAATACAAGGTTCAAAAATATACAAGAATATTGAGGAAAACTCAAATAGCTTTATTGATAAAATTAGTAGAAGAGAGGATTCAACCCAACAGTCTGACCCAGTGCCATCCTCCCAGCATGAAAGCCCTCTTCACCTCATGAAAAGCTATATCACCCAACACTACAATGTTTCACAGAGAAACCAACAGCACTTCCTTACAAAAAACAAAATTCCAGCCTCTGGTTAAGATGAGGGATCCATATATGGATATTTACAGGTGGGTGAGTCAACTTCTGGGATTTTGATTAGTGTTATTTATCTGATAGTTCTTGGTTCCACTTGGAGATTTCATGATCTCTTACTCATCCTTGGGCGAATTCAGAGAGGCAAATGTTAAATGAGCAGTTTCTAGAAGATTCTCTGGGTTTCCACCTAGAAAACTTCCCCTACCATTTGTCTACTCTCACTCATCGCACCCTACAGAAGGGATTTTCAGTATGCATCACACCCTCTATGTATAACAGGTGAGATGCATCGCACCCTTAGCATGGAGCAGTCTGTATGGTCCAGTTTTGACCAGTTCTGAGTAGTTTTGCAGGGAGAACTTCTGGGAAATGATGTAATCAATTGACCTTGTTCCTTTAGGGTATGAAACAACACTTTTAGGGGCTTAGAAGCCCTTGGTTTATGGACATATGTGATTTGGGTTGCAGTGCTTGAATATGTCTATAACACCAACTCTCTCCTAGTAGGTGCTTACACTACTCTCTTTTCAAAATAAACAAATGGCTACACTCTCCCCAGCAACGGCGCCAAAATGTTGAGCAATAAACATGTTCTTTTTAACCTCTATTTACCCTACATTAATTATCAATCCAGGTACGATTTTTCATCTCAAGAGTGTACTCAGTTTGAGGCCATCACTTGTTCAAGAGTAATGCTTGTAGTATAGTGCTTTACAAAAGTAAATAAATTTTGGAAACAAACTCTAATTGTAATGGCAAGAAACTTAAATGCTTTGTAACTAAATCATTCACTCAAGAAACTATAGTAATCATTGGTCAAGGATGCAGTAATGATAACTCTTTCCCCTGTAAACTGATGTAAATGAAAACCAATCAAAGATAAGATCTCCGATCTGAGAACTTAGACAACAACAGTCAATGTTCGTTACAGTTGTAGATCTTTCTATCCACACCAAAGAAAATACTGGAAATAACAATTAGGAACAACAACTAATCTATTGAAGAGATCGAACAGGAAAACTTAACCTACAGGAATGTATTAAGAAGCAATCTTAACCGAAAGAATCTGAACAACAATCTTTAACTAATAAAGCAATTGAACAACAATCTGAGAAAGGAACAACAAACCTAAGTAAGTCTACGGAAATTGAACAAAAAACTTAATCAAGTGTAAACACACATCGACTATAGAATCAATAATCTTATTCTAGCATAATGGGCATTAACCACAGTTATAAAGGAACAACAATTGCAGTTATAGTGGAACAGTAATAGAATGAACAACAATCGCAAATGTAAGTAAACCATAGCTAAATGAACAACAATACCAATCAGTAAATGAATAGCAATATCAATTTGTAGATGAACAACAATATCAATGAATATCAATATCAATCTGTAAATGAACAAAAATCTCCGAATTAGACAGTTTGATATTATTTTAGAATGAACAACATAACATTTTCAGTTGCAAATAATAATCTTGCTATCCAATTACTAATTCGATATACAAAGCAATTCAATGAAATATTCAGAAATGAGAGAATAAAACAAGTTAAGGAAATGCAAAGGAAATCAAACCACACACGACTGTAATCAGAAAATAATGATACAAGAAGCAAGTGATCCACTAGGGTGGGCCCTTAGTCACTAGGGAAACACTGTTGTGGTTACTCCAGGATCAGAGAATGGAACAACAACTGAGTTATATATTAAGCATAAATGGTAGAGTTACAACTATCGCTCTTTAAAGAGAGTCGATGATCAAAGTTCATATCACAACAGTAAATTCTACAAATCGACAATTTATCTACCCCTTGGGCTAGCAGTGCTGTCCCTTTTTATAATGGCCAGGAGGAAGTATCAAAAATACCGATAAGTCTTGAGGCAACGATCTCTTAGGATCAAAGGATCTTGAGGGCTTCACCATATCTTTAATCTTTAGTTACCGTTTTGTACTCTTGCATTGATACTACGTTTCTTCTTCCTTTTCCTGGTCCATGCGCTCCGATCTTGATTTCTTTATCTGGATGCGGTTTCTTGTCAAAGGGACAACAGTTGGTTATGCTTTGTCTTTTCCTTTGGAATAGTGATTTTCCATTTTCTTCACTTTCTGCATAGAAAGAGACAATAATTAATCATTTTACTTCAATCACAAATCTCCTTAATTCTATCATAATCCTTTAACATATTACCATCTTAGAATGTAAAGAAGTTATGCTTTAAAGGAAAATATAAAGAAATAGATGGTAAATACATACCCTTTCCAATGCTCAACAACATGTACCTGATTTTATTATCTATTTAGATCTATATTTTAACTATTATCTAGATACTTATACACAATGATTTTAAATACATATATATCCTTTGAAATTAATTGAAATGTTACCTTCTCTAACAAGATCAAAAACTTGATCTCCTTCAATTGACACTATAGTCTCCTCTAAATCTATCTCTTCGAAGCGTGCAACTAGCATTTCCCCTTTATATTAAGTTTTGTATGTTGCAAAGCTTTTACATACATAGTGTTTTCACAAATATCATTGAATTGTGTGTCCTCTATGAAAGCATGACAAAAGCAAGATTCTTTTCTTTTATCAAATAGAAACAAATTTCGTTACTCTTTTGTTTTAATTGAATGTAATTTTCGAGTCCGTTTTACTGTTTCAGCTTCATATGTAATCGATCTATCTACATCTTGGACTCCAATATGCCAAAAAAATTTAGTACATTCAAACAATAATTTAAATATGTTATTTAAAATACAATTTGTATATCAAATATAATCAATGATCAATTATTGAAACTATATAATTTATAAATCTTTAAAATTAGAAAATTAATAAAAGGTATCATATATTAAAATTATATACAAGTTAGTGTATATGCAAATACCTGCGTACCTCCCTTGATGGGTTAGTCTCATGGCTTAGTGTAAAAATGCACCATTGAACAACTTGTTCAGCCGAGACAAGTTAGTTTGCAGAGTGGTCCATTTGATATCTTCGAAGTGCTTTTTTTATACATGGCCCTGCACGATCATGTTCTCCTTTTCCATGACCAATCTCAAAGAAATTTCAGTAATGTTTAATGTTGGTTTTCATATTAAGACGAGACAACCAAAAGAATGACCATGAAGATTTGAATTGACTTGCGCATCAATTTGACCATATCCAATGTTCATTGAATTTTATTCCACGACCTTTCAATGAGTCATAAATCTTATCAAAGAAATGTTGTACAAAATGTGTATCATATGTACGACCATCATTGATATAAAAATGATATTCTTTAATAACATGTCGATTCTCACGAGTGCTTTCTATATGATCAACATTCTATTCAACATGTCTCTATAGAACATGGAAAAGCATTGGTACATGGTCAGAATGATAATATTCACTATGTATTTCATTTTGTGCAACAAATGTGTAATTTCTACAAAATAAACTATTGACAAAATGGTCCCCAATGGAAAAATTTCACGGGATTTTTTTGAAGTGCAGGTCCTGCCATCAAGATCTATGAGAATGCTTGGTGTATTTATAAATTTCTATCTCAAACTTTTTCAAAAACTCTATCACAAGAATTTCTCCTTGTAAATCAATCCTTTTAGCACTTGTACTACTACATGAACCAATCGATGTATAGATATATTCATATCTCTTCCATTTCACTTTTATGTTCGACAATGATTGATCATTCATATCAGTAGGATATTTGTCATGAAACAAAATAAAATTTCCACAATGATCACATTTTTTTACCACCAACACATTTCTTTTGGTAAAATAATTCATTATTTTCTCTTCCACAGAATTTTGGATATGAAATCATGGATAGTGGAAGGAGGAGGTGAATTTTTCGATTTTTTTTACCAAAATTAAAGGTGTCAAAATATAATTGAAATTCCACATGATAACAACAAAAAATGTCACATACAATGATAGTTTTAACATACCATGTTTTTTTGTTGCACAAAAGTATTGATTGAGACATTAATTCCACAATTCTCTTCTATGAACTTATTGAACAACTCTATATGAGTGGTGTCGAAGATATGTTTTTCATGTTCTTCATACTGATTTTGTGCTATTATTTTCCACATCACATCCCTTACTTTTGGTGAAACATGTGAATTTTTCATCCAATATTCATATATTATTTTTTTAACATATTCTCCAAGTCTATGTTTATATGGTTTCCTACAAATCATTTTCCAACAAACAAGCTCATCATATTCATCTATTTTCAATCGAAATTTCCTATGCTTATGCAATATTTTTCATGAGGTCCCTAATTCTTTTTCCATAGATTTTACCAAATGGTTTTCTTTAGTACTTGATGAAACCACTGCCATTTGTATTGCTCTATGTGAATCTAAATCATTTTTTTTTATAGATCTTCCAATTGATTTTAGAGCACTATTTATATTTTGAATCACATTTTTCTTCACATTTTTATCTTTTGTTGATTTTCGAATACCTAATAGCATTGTATCTTCTTTTAATTTCTTTGATGTTAAGAGACCTCTTAAAATTTGAGTTTGAATTATCACATTTTCATCTTTGAATAAATTATCAATAATGAGCTTAACACGATATTGTATAACATGGTAAACTTTTTTATCTCCATATGTGCCAGTGTCGACATTTTCTAACATCTCATCATCGATATTGATTTCATTAGTACATATGAGAATTTAATCTAAATGAGTATAAATATACATTAAATAATTAAATTAAAAAATAGAGTTCATGAAATTGAAGCTAATAAATATGTATAATTTCAATAATACATGACATATATATACATACCTAAGGGTGATTCAACTTCTTCACTTGAACCTGTTTCAACATCATCAATCATTAGTTCATTCTCTTTTTCACTTTGTTGTTCAACATTTTCAATTTCATCATCAATGTTATGAGGAAAATATCTCTCTGTTTACATTGCAAAATATTTTTGAAATTAATTCATTAAATAAAAATTAAATTCCATAATACACTATTAAATTTTAAATATCATTTATAATATTTACATTTACATACCTAGTTCGACTTATTGTTGAGATTGATTTTACCTTTCAATATTTAGGTGTTCTTCCTTCTTTCTTTTGTACTAGTTTCTCGAGTATTCTCTATGAGCCTCAATGTCTCTTATTTGGTCACCTTTTCTCTTGCAATTTCTTTGATTTCCCATGATAATTCAATCTATGTAGATTTTTAAAATCAAACCCAAAAAATTCAATTTCAAAATCCAACAAAAAAATTCATTTTCAAAATTCAGCCCAGAAAAATCACTTTCAAAATTCAACCCAAAAAAATCACTTTCAAAATTTAGCCCAAAAGACTTACTTTCAAAATTAAACCTAAAAAACTCACTTTAGAATATAGCCAATTATTTTTGTCCAAAAATTAGATGAAAGGAAGTTAGGAATTTTGAAGTTAGACATGAGGAATGTGAGTGTGAAAATAATGGTTCGATTGAGTTTATTTATAGCGTTCAACTAAAACAGTTATATCAGAGGGTCAAGCCATTTTAATTTTGTGGCTGACAGAAAATATGGATAGGTTTTTCAACCAAAAAAATTTCTTGTTTATTTTAACGTCTATTCACGAGAAACAAAAATCCAGCGGAACTTGTTTTTTGTTTGGCCGAGCTAAATGTTTTGACCGAAAACGTGCAACTTTGCAACAACTTGGCTCTGATCACCTTTCTCCAAGTTTAGAATGGTTAAACTCCATCAAATATAGTGAATTTACTTTCTAAACCAATACCAACATTTGTAGATTGAATCTACTTTCAACAAATGTATCTTTTATGGAATTTCATAGATATTTGATAATTTTAACTATTTTTCTAGTAAAATGTGTCCAAAAAAATTCTGAAGGTCATTATGATTAAGTGAAATAAAAAATTTGTATCTTCCTAAATACACTGCGAAAAAATATATAAGATTTATGGTGCATTATGTTGGGTTGTATTCTTTAATCGGTAGTTTTTATATTTTTTGTTTTTAACTAATATGTTTAGAAACATGGTGTTATGTTAAACATCTTCAAAATCTGTAGTTTTTCATAGTATTTCAATTCAAAAAAATTCTGTTAATTATGATGTGCATCTATTGGTTTCTTAAATATAGTCATGTCTTAGTAGAGTCATTCTAAATTGTTTGAACACAATTTTTAAAAAAAGGCAAGGTTAACAAAGAATACACTAGTGCCAAAAAACATGACTTTTTATGAATCCCTTAATTTTTTAAGAAGACATAATCAAACAAATTCTAAGATGACATATCAAATGTGAATATTAAAATTCTAAAAAATAAGCAACGAAAAGATAATAAAATTTCTGACAAGTTTTCTTTTTTACTGAAAAATTGCTTTCGCTTGCCGAAAGTTGAAAAAATTCTAAAAATCATATTTTTTTTCTCAAAAAAGAGAAAAAAGTGTAACCCAACTTCACATTTTCACCCAATCTTGTATTGATGCAAACTCTAATCAGTATGCATTGCACAATCACCCACCTATATAAATCTACAACCTTCTCTAGTTTTCCATGACCTACTAGAAGGGAGCTTCAACCCCCTAACATTGTTTATTGGCTCCTACGAAAGGATGGAACACTTTTCATAATATTTCATATTGGGTCCACTTTCATCATTAAGCCCAAACTAGGTAACAATTCTAAAACCAATTACTGAATCAAATCACCCAACCACTGAACCAACTAAATCATGAAATCAACCATTGAAGCTTAATTAATCAATGCAACTAAAGCAAACACTTCAAATCAATGCATGACCATTCATAAGGATACCCTACCATGTATTGTTCATCACAGAATCCAAATGATATCACTGTAAACCCGGATCAAACATATGTCAAAATGTATATGCTACTGTTCTGAATCATACATGTGTATGCACATGCTTCCCTTGAAGAAGACCTATGTACATATCTCAAATTACTGATACCTAAGTCTGAATCACTATAACACTGAATCAATCACTAAATATTATATTGAATCCATCACAGATCACTAAAACACATACAGATCACCATACTATAGCATCATCACTAATCACTATTCCCTTCTATAACCAAATCAATCCAACCGGTAATGTCAAACATAGATTATTATGAGAGAGACATCATCGACATAAATCAACAAATATAACAAAACTGATCAAACATCATAACAACCCATACTGCATAACCCTAGTATGTATATGCTTTACAAAGTACATTTGCGCATGTACATGCTTACCATTCTTAACACCTGCGTACAGATTATGAACTTTCGTAGAATATATATGCAACTACTTAGAAGTAGATATGCATATGTACACAACTTCTCAAAGGAAAACCAATGTGTAGATCTGAAATCATAGAATCATACCTTTGCTGCAACCACAACATCTGTATAACCCAAATCTCTGCATACACACCATTATAGTCACACATCATTATACCATTATCATATATCTATCAAATCATAAATATATTAACCAATATGTATTCATTTTAGATCTATAAGATCATATCCATCTCGAAGTTCCCTCGAGCACACCTGTTTCAGATCAAATCATTCATAAACAATTCAAAACTTACACGCACACAACACCTTGATCTCCATCTCTTTATATAGTATTTTCTTAGTCAATACCCTACATAAATATCTTGGTTATGCTATAAGTAATCTTTGACAAGATCAAATATCCGTTGCCGCTTCCAAATACTATGGGTCATTACCATGGTAAAGATCCATGGTATTCATAATACCATGATGCAGATTTTGTACGTCGTATGCACGTGATCTCGCTTAATAATACCCATGTATACTTTCTCACACTTTATCTATTCCATAACTAATATTTATTTGTTCATATCACTTGTAGCATCTACATAACCATCATGTCAACATCTTTATCAAGTACGTTTCCATCAAGGACAAAACATTAGCCATAATGCCAACACATCTCTCTCCCTCTTTCTCTCACTAACATGGAAATTCATGTAAACTGCTTTTTGAATGCATACCCATCGCCTCATTATATTGAGAAAATTTGATACTAAAAATGGTACAAGTTAATGCACCAAAGACCTGCTAATTTTGATCACAACAGGTTGAGTTAGATTGGGTGAACTCATGATTTATAATGATTTGATTTCCATTGGTTCAATAAAGTGAATATTTTTTGACTCACACATGAACTACCATTGATGGGTTTTTCGGGGGGGGAGGTGAGGAGGTGGGAGAGAGAGAGAGAGAGAGAGAGAGAGAGATGGTTAGGTATAATGGTGAATGAGGGTTGTGGGCATGATCTAAGGGAGATCTAACCGGGAGATATAACCCTTTTTCACTAAGAAAATATATACACAAGCTCAAAAAAGAAATCACAAATTTAGAACTCACAAAAAATTTCATCTATAGAACTCATTGCCAATTCTTAAAGGACAACTAATGATGGTGAGTTTCCTATTTCTCCCTATCAACAATAGTGAACAAGGATAAACAAGGCCTAATTGAGGAGAAGGATAATGAGTGCACCACTTGTCACTTTTCATTGATGTCTCAAAAGGGCCTCTTTCTTTACCATTGGTTAATAAAGGTAGACTTATTTGACATATTTTTGTTTGCTCTATGTTTTTTTGTTGATTTCATCCATTATGCAAGTTACTAACTCACTAACTATGTTATATCTTACATTTTCCTATTAACAATGTTTATCCTTTCCATTACTTGAGAGGATTTGGGTCATCCTAGCTACTCAACTCTTTAAACACTAGCCATAGAAAGAGTTCACCCTTGTGGACATATCCTTAGCTTGGGGTGGCCCTATTGTAGAAATATTGCATGTAATAGAGAGCGTATGATTGGTTTGAACATCCTCAATTTGCAGCCAGTTGGTGTTTAATTCTAGAACGATAAGTGTTATGAATTTTTTTTGAGTATGTTGAACTAGATGAAATTTATGTTGTTCATTGGTTGATGTTCTATTTACATGAATATGTTTGCACTTGTAATATTGAATGAAAAAATAAAATTGCATAAGCTTACTTGTCATGTTGCATGCATCAATAAATGAATAGTGGGACAATGAGGAAATTAGTATCATACCAAGAAACCAAGCGAAAGAAAAAATGATCTTTAAGAGCTACCCCACATCCTCAATGATAGATAGAGGGTACTAGGTATGTTACACATAATTTTCCTCATTTTTTTAACTAATTGGTTACATCTATGAGCTTAAGAGTGAACTATATGAAATACTAATGTAGTAGCACTTACAAAAATGGAAAAATAAAGCAACTATATCAACCACAACAATAGAATATAACACCTTTCCATCTCTAATCTCTATTACACAATCACACTCCACGAAAATAAAAATTCACTCTATGGTTTTCACTTCTTGTATTGATTTATCTTTAGATTCAACTTATTTCATTCTCTCTTATATAAATGTGTAAGCCTGGATTCCATAGATTTTTCCAAGTTGGCTTATATTGTGTGTCTTTTGGAGCATGGATGTACCAAAATCCACTCTATTACAAGGTTGTTGTTCCCTGAATAGAACGAAAAAGAAAATGGTTAGCAAGAAAAAGACATAAAAAATGAACAAAGAAACTAATTCAAACAAGATCATTAGTTACAATGTAAAAACATTTAAGAAAATAAAAAATCAAGAATGGAGGTTGATAAGTAAGAATTCTCTTTGTTTCTTGGTGAAAAGAGTTACAAAATAACCCCAAAGACACTAAAGGGAGTTGATACGGAAATCGTTCCTATGAATCTCCTCAAGGAAGGTCCCTTTTAAATATTTTAGCAATAACAATATCTCCTCAAATAATTCCTATGGGAGCTCTCAAATGGTGATCTCTATGAACACAAATAAATTCTAGGTTGATATACATTTTTGCATCATAACTTGTTTTCGGCTTCTCTCTTGTTTTGGTCCCAAATCCCATGCCTTGCCTCGTTTTGGCTCATTTATGAGATTTTATCTTTGAGTGACATAGTGGGAGACAAGGGGAGTCCTTTGGAGGCTCTTTAATACAACTTCAATGGTGTAGTGGATTGAGACTGAGCTACCTTACCTTGTCCCTTCGTTTGGTGGTTGCCAATTTAAATTGATTTAGCCTGTGTACTATAGACATGTCACTTCTATGGATCCGTGAGGCTATCAAAGAAAAAACCATAGTGATCTATGCAAGATTTTTAGGTGAATTTACACAATTTTATTTTCTAAATGGAAACATTAAGAGCATTTGGTTTTTCTTGATTTTTAATGTTTTCCAACAATCATTAGTGCACTTACACATGCCATTCTTCAATGTTGAGCACCCTTTCTAGTGAAATTGAGTGTAATATTTTCTAGTGATAGGAGCAAGCGTGTAACCAAAATACATCACAATTTTATACTTAACGATGAGTCTTGCTAACTTCTTAGGAGAGAGAAGGGTATCCTAAAGAAGAGAAAATAGAATTCGATGTTGATATAAAATATTTACAATATAAATATGAGGTGGGCATGTACCATGATTGTGATCATTAATTTTATAAAGATTGTTGCATTGGTACACAACAAGAATATTGTCAAGAATGTTGAAAATGTAATTGTTGCGACTAAAATAGATGACTAGTTTTCCCTTGGGAATATTTCTTATAGAAGGTCATATGGATGATGCATATGCCCCTGTGTACGAAGTGTGATAAGTGATAATTACAATATATGTAGAGGTGCTGGCCTGGAAGATGGGTCTTTGAAAAAATGAGAAACTGCAACTGTCGATAAGTATGACATTTTCGGACGTGAAACACCACTGGCAATGAGCATCAAGAGAGTCAAAGAAATCTGTTGGAAATCATGAATCCCATTGTTTCATTTTAGGTTCACACTATACGAATAGGAAACAAAGTACATATTTTTTTCTTAGAAATGAGAGTTTAAGTCGACTAGAAGGAACACACCATTGTCTAGAAAGTAGGCTTTTTGGGAAATCCACTCGAGTCAAACAAAGATATGAAACCATGACATGATGGGAAAGGCATGACGAGTGAGGTTGAAATAATTCTATGGAGACTATAAACTTCCCAAGGTTGAAGCACAATGTCAGTTGTGGTAGTCAAAACAAACTAAGGTAGATAATCCCTCAAAGTTGGGAGGACATGTAGGGGAGTGATAGATGGCTTCTTTGACTGGGTGAGTTGGGTATGCAAAAATATGATTTTCTAGCCAAAAGTGGCAATGGTTCACAACATGAAATCAATATTAAACGAACGAGGTATAAAAAGGGTGGTCTCCAACCATCATGGTAATGAGTGAGTTCTTTTCTTCCAAAAATATTTTTCTACACTTACCAAAAGAACATAAAGATTGTTTGGGATGTACAAGCATGAAGATGAGTGCCCCATTATGTGGTATCCTGCATGATGGTGTAGGGGAATGAAAGGGGCATGATTTCTTTAATGATCTATTGCATTGTGGATATGTGAGGCCAAGTGTGAATGTTGTGGTTCTTTAATGATGATCAAAAGTATAGGTGCTTGAGAATATAGAGGGTTGGTCAGTAAGGAGCTAAGAAAGAGGAATGTGGCCATAGTTCATGTAATGTAAAAAAATGATTCATAGATGATGGATGATAATGTGGATGTTACTAATGCAAAGGGTACTACTGTGTATGGAAATATATGAAGGTGAGAAAACTACTGACCATGTGTGAACATAAACCTATTACAAGAGGAAGATGAAGTTGAATGTTGTCAAAGAATAGGGACCCTATAGTGAGCTTAGGGTGAGTGACTTGGGTTATGCAATTTTTTCTGATGGAGAATATTATCATGCTAGTTAGGAAATGATACCTTGAATGTGGTTTTGCTTCCTTGTAGCCCAAAAGCTATGGTGAGTGAGTAATTGTATCTTTCAACCATGAGCCAAACACCCCAAGTGAAAGTACAAAATGTATAAAAAAACATTGAAAATGGATATTTAAACAAGATAGAATAAGAACATGTCACAATTTAGGATGAGCTTGAGAGTCATGAGGGCCAGATCATAAGTGAAAATTTATCATTCCAAAAGGTAGATACCCATGATAAGTGTTTTATGCACTGATTCCAAAGGTACAAATTGTTTCAGAAATAGAGCTCATGGGCCCCCACATCTCTTATAAGAAGTTCCAAGCTAGGGCATATAAAAAGCGGCAGGGCCCATGATGCCACCTCATTTATTCTTTGGTGAGATGGAAGTCAAACAGTTGTTGAGTGACCCTAGTACTATTTGGAGGATGTTGTATACCTTTTTAAGCTTGCACTCAGAGATAGGTGAGTCCCGAGTCATTGAACTTTGTTGTTTTAGCCTTATATTAAGGTGGTTGTATGTTTTGGGGGATTGTATGACCATTTTTTATATTTTTGGAACCACAACTGCATGGGTGACTTAGCAGAAGTTGTAGTGACTGCATGTTGGGTAGATGCATAGTTGTAGTGGTGATTGTGATTGTTTACAGTGAAGATAAACATGTAATCATGTAGTTGGTGTAGTCGTCATTGCATGGACTTGATGATTGTAAATGGTTCAGGCACATGGTTTAATGTAGCTAGGAAGAGAATAGCTGTAGCTATCATTGCAATTTTTCAAAGCCTAATTGCATGGTGTGCCACATGCGTACGTTGGAAAAAATTGTGATGACCACACAAATAAGAAAAAATATAGCTGCATAACACCCCACATAACTGTACAAGTTATAGTAGTGCAAACCGACTTGACTATGGGGGACATAGTCATGGTGTGGCTCTATTTATTTTATTTATTTAATGATTGATCCCTTGTTCATGTAGACATCACTAATAGTGATTCACTAGAGGAAGTGTGATTATGTTGAGATTTAGGGTATCGTATAAGATAGCCCATACGCTTGGTTAGCTTTGGCTAGGTGGGGAAATTTGAATTATTTTGAGTGCCCCTAGATCCAATCATAGGAGGAGCTCCTATGATTCCTAGTGAGTTGATGGATGCCTCATCAACGAGGTGTTAAAGGTGTCATGGGGGCAGGAGGTTATGGTTGAGCCTCCATGGCTGGTGATGAATTTAGGAAACATTACATGGCAGGGGCGGTGAATGGAGGAGAAGTATGAATTTCAATGATATGTGATGTGGGGATATAGATTTAAATAATGATGATAGTGCAAATATTTGGTGGGATGGCCCCACACTGCATTATAGGTCGATAGCTTGGAATATGGGACATGGTGCATGGTTGTACCTTTCATGACTAGGCATACTTCATGGAAACTTAGTGGCATAATTGGCTCAGGCAATGGATGGAAGGATTTAGGAATTTACCTTTGGTGCACTTCTCTGTAGCTTTTTCTTTGAATAGGTCATGTTGTTGCACCCAAAAATTAGAGTGGAGGTGACCCCTCCACATTTTCCTTTAATCATGTGATGTGGGAACCTCACGATCTGTGATGAGGCAAGGGAGGTTGGGCAGTTCTAGACTAATGGGGTCCATTGATGGTGGCTCTCTAAGTCACAAATCGTATTGTATTTCCTCTATGTGGGGATGGATTTCCAAGGGTATTTGAACATGCCATTGATCCCTAGTGAGAGATAAGGACCCTTAAGTATGTGTTGTGTTTTTTTCTACATTTCATTTCATCATTTTGATTTCATGTATATGATGATGCTGACATTGTGTTTTTTTATGTATGTAGAATTGTTTTTTAATGTATGTAGAATTGGGCCCTCATGGCTAGGAGATTCCAATTGTCTACCATCACCCTCCAAGGGGGTTGTGCGGGGGGACTAATGCATGGTCGGCGAGTGTGCCTAGTTGAGGGTAAGCTAGAGGGACTTGAGACATCATGGAAATGGGGTTGATTTGATGTAGGGGTAGAGGCTCCTTCTATGTGGGAGGGGGTCTAGGTAGGTTTCCAGGATGAGAAGATCTAGTGGCTAAGAGAGAAGGTGGCATCTCTTGAGGAGAGGGACTAGGATGTTTGCTAGCATACGACGAAAATTTTGTTGGGGATCCTTAAGGAAATATGGATGATGCTTGAGGAGGACATTGTAGATGCCATGATGACACAACATTGGGAGTGGAAAATATCACTACAAAGGGAAGTGATGGAAGCGATGACAGCGAAATGCCCATTTTGGCTCCCGATCAAGTGTTGAGATAAGATACACCTATGGGTGATGCTCTGATGGCACCTCCTCCCTATATATTATATATGTATGAAAGGAGACACTTGTTATGAGGATGCTCACCTGTTTTTTTGTTACAGCTAATTTTTTGTGACTGACAACCTCTCATTGTGCACAATCTCTCTCTCTCTCTTGATATATATATATATATAATTTATATATTTATTATATTAATATATTTATATTATATATTATATTATATTATATTATTATATATCACACATTTTGTGACATTTATTGTTCTCTTTTATGTATGAATTTATGATGTTTTTCTTATTTGATATGGATGATTTATTATAGTTCATGTATTTGATATGACATGTGTATCAATGGTTTATATAGTTAGTATGATGCTTTCCAGTCTAGGGTATGATTTGTTACGTAGTTGATGACTTAGATTTGAATCCATGGTATATGTGAAAAGATAACATGGTCTAAAATTTGTACTAACAACTTAGCATGCAGGTACTTCTGTAATAGAAGAGCATCATGAACCTAAGAGGTGAACCTCAACTATGTAAATACAATTCAAGAATCAAGGAACACATGTAGGTGGTGAATGCCAAGGTGGATGGCATTGGAAAACATGCCTATGATGTTGTTGTATTCATCAAACTCCACTTTTGTGGAGAAAGGTTTGATTGGGGGATTATATTACTGATATAGCTTGTTTTACCCACATTAAGTCAGTAGGAGATACCTATGACTTTTTGACATTGATGTACAAATGTTCCTCTTGTTTTTGCCTCTTTTATATCAGAGACTCTAGTTCTACACTGACGTCATGCATCCAAACTCTAGTTGATAGTCTACAACCTTGGTTCTTGGATGAAGTTTTCCCTTTCACAACCTATGTCTCTATTGAAACTTCTATATCTTTTTCACTACCAAGGAGATTGGCTCTACCTACTTATACATGATTTGGTTAGGGGTCAATCATTCTAGAAGCTTACTAACTTCTTGAGCCTCTAGATGGCTAGATAGATCCTCCTGGAGAGTGAAAAATACTTATATAATATGATTGTGTGAAGAGGAGAAGAGTTAGTTGGAATTTGTGAGAGATACGTCCATATTGTTGAGTTCTTAGAAACTATATGTAGGAGTGCACTAGGATTGTAAGTTGAGGAAGAAGACTCTCATGTTGAAGGCATATTGTGTTCATTTGTCTTGTTAATGAAAGTCTATGATCTCCCATCCTTACATGTGTTTATTATGTTGATGTTTATATTTTGTTTATGCTAATTATCCCTATATAGAAGTTAAAATTGGTTTGTTTGGCTGTGATTATGTGCAAGAGTTTTGCATCAAAATTGCTAGGAGTGAGATCTTTAGAAAGAATCAAGTTTTCCAATCAACACTTTAGATCCAACATTCATCACTGACTTTCAAGGGTTTAGTTACACTTTCTTGAGATATTTTATAGAAATATTATGCATGAGATAATTTAAATTTAGGGGATTTTACTGAGTTTCTCCATACACACATTGTTGGCGTGTGGGATTTTTTTAAACCCATTATTTGCTATGCAATTAGCCAACACACCCACTTAACATCGACCCTTTCAATATCACCCATAAAGTCGATGGGGTCTCACTGAAGATGCTACAGGGGACTGTTGGAACTAGGTTTCCACAATTAGATGGTATTTTTATAATTTTGAGGCACTAGAACCTTGGCTTATAGCACAAGGCTCAGAAACTTATCAGACATACATCTAGCAGTCATTTAGGGACTGCACACTACACAATACTTTACCAGTTTTTGCACTCTCTAGGTAGCTCACAGATCATTATCCATAATATAAGTATGATAGGAATATCCTATTTCATTCAACATTCTTCTTGACATTAATAGAGAATCCCCTCATTCAAAAATGATATAATTAACATAATGGAGTATCATGACACTATCAATTCTCTTAGCCATCTAAGAAACTAAAGATGTTGGTCCAATATAATAATAATAAGTAAATAATAATCAAATAAGAAAAACAAAAACATGCATATTCATACACAAATATAGAGGAGGAAACCCATTGTTATTTTTATTACTACATTATAAAAAGGGGGTGCAATGTGCTACATTATAGACTATCCATAACGAGGCTTACAAACCTTCGATATTTACTCAGAGCATAGTGTAACAACCAATATAGTGTGAAAACATAACAAACTCCACTCTAAGTTGTTTCCCTTACACTTATGTTGCAAAACAGCTACATACACAAATAATTAGCATCTACGGTTACTGTAACCTAGTCACAACAATAATTTATTCTTCTATGAACTAACCCTTGAAATTTCTTGAACTAGGCCTAATCTTGATCCATCGTAGATTCTTGACCTCCTTCAACTTGCTTCCACTCTTCTGACTACCATCCACACTGGATAACTATACGAGATATTTTTTGACACTTTTCCTCTAGTTGTCCCAAGCCACTTAATTGTCTGGTTAGATCTAGTGAAAATATCTATCACCAACTCATCATCACTCTATTGAATTCCTCCCTTCTAGAAATATCTCTAGATTCTTTTACCATGGCGTCCTTCCTCTTCTTTACCACCATCTACAAAATCCTAATTTCCTAATTTATTCACACATGTCCTGCATACTAGATGTTTTTGTCTCCTACGATACCTCCTTATGCTGCATATCCTTATTTTGCACCAATACTCAGTATTTTTTATTAATTAATTCTCTCTTGTACCAATTTCTCCTCTGCGTGGTCACTTGCAATAACAGTGATAAAAAAATTCACAAAAATCTCGGCCTCCAACACACATTATCAGTGGATTCTAGGAAAATACATGGAGAAATAGCTCCTTGTACCAGACTCATTTTTCTACAACAAAATTGGTGACTTTATTGGGGAGTCTAACCCTAGTGTTATGCCTCTTCTCTTTTGGATTTAGATCTTGGTTTTTTGTTTGTGTTGAGTCTTTCTCTTTTGCTTTTGACCAAGTATGATTGCTTTTCAAGCTAATTTGCCTTAGATCTAAATAGATTTCGTTTTTATTTGATTTTTCTATGCGCATTGGTCAAAGACACAAGTCTGTAGTGGATTATCAAGAGTCTTTTCAGTAAAGAAATAATTTGTACACTACAAACCTACTTCTTAGGACACAAGTTTCTCATATTCTAGGTGCATATTTCTTGTAAAATTAAGTTTTTAAAGTGATTGTCCCTTAGAGTCTCTCTCTTTTTATTAGATGTATCCTCTATTGATTGTATAGGTTCATATTTTTCTCAAATTTTCTTCAGAAAAATTTTCTTTTTGGATTGGATCTTATTTGTTTTTAAATTTTGGTGTTTTCATCAAAGGTTTTTCTCTCCATTTTGGTTACTTTTATTATCACTTTTTTCCTCTATCTATTATCGCTATATAAAATCAGATATGAGAGTTCTAGTTATGTTTTCTGATCTATTCGTCTGTTTGAATCATATAAACTATCTTTTGCCTCCATACTTCTCAAGTCTTGACATTCAATTAGGTTTTGGTTTTTGATCTTGGTAGATCATTGTTTCTACATGATTTATGTTGTATCCATTAAAGTACAATCCTACAAATTTATTTTAACTTATGTTCTATATTTGTTTGCATGTGATAAAACACTTTTGTTGATTTTCTTTTGCAAAACCAGGTATGAGCTTTAGAGTACTTGGTTTTCTTTCTTGGTTCTTGTTTGAAACCTTTTTTTGTTTCTTCCCCAGTTGTTTTTTGGATCAAATTATGGTTATTAATTTAGTGAATTTCAAGAATGAATATTGAGAGTGTGTGAGTTTTTTGTCAATTTTTGAAAAGGAAAAAAGACTCACTTCCATTTTGTAGCTATCTCTCATTGAATGAGAAAGAAAAAAAAATGCATTTCCAACTAGCTTACACTAGGATTTGGTCTTGAATCTTTGCACACCATGCCACCAAGATTCTGAGTCCATTTCTCATTTATTTATTTCCTATATGTATACAGAGAAATGTTGAAGCTTTATTGGTCAAGAATTTACTCCTTCCTCAGCTAGATGGAATAAAATTTCCCTCATTGAATGCTTTCAAGATTGGGTAGTGGACTCCTTTGTTCAAAATTATCAAGCTCTTCTAGCCATCTTTGTGCACAACATTTGGTGGGCCCATAACCAGGTCATTTTTCAGGGAAAAAATATTCCACCCAAAGTTAGCAGTGGCATCATTGTGAATATGACTAAATAATCTAGATACAACTGGAAAGAAAAAAACCATAGTCCCAAATATGCCTAATAATAATAAGAAAATACCATGGGGATTATTTGATGGTGCTAGTTAGGGAGATATACAAAACTGTGGAATAGGGACAATCTTGTATTTAAATTAGAACCACCACTATTTACTGCAATATGCTAAGGCTAAATATATTAGGCTTTGGACTCTTTTATACACCACTAGACATCTTTATGTTAGGATTAACCTTGACTCATGAATGATAGTCTAAAAGTAGTGGTTTTAAGCACATAGTTTTGTAGCCCATGGTATTGTGCCAGATGTATTTATATGGAAATAATACTATAAATAGGCTTATAAGTATCCATTATAAGGTGCCAAGGGTTGAGAAAGTTTGGGATCCCTGACTATTTAAGGGGCCAAGGGTTGAGTAAATGTGGGCTCCCCCACCATTGTAAGGGGCCAAGGGTTGAGAAAATGTGGGCTCCTAGGCCATTGTAAGGGGCCAAGGGTTGAGAAAGTGTGAGCTAACTGACATGATTATCCAAGGATTTGGTCAAGGACTAATGGACTTCCATTAGTTGGATTTTTCCCTAGAGCTGGGGCTTTCCTACGAAATTTCTTAGTGTTGTTCATTTTGTGTGATTTTTCTATATTGTGTTTATGATTATGTTTATTTAGCTTTCCTTTTAAAAATAATAGTGGTATTAGAGTGAGTGTAATAATTCTTGTTGTGTGTATATTTTTTTTGTTGTTATGTGAAGTTTGGTTATGGAGACTTATGTTGAATTGGGTAGCTTGGGAGGTAATCCACAAGCCTAGGAGTTGGGTTTGTGAAGGTTGGTCACAAAAGGATTTGTGGGGAAAAACCTAGGTAGAGGGCTTTTAGACCAAAGATGTGTTTTAAAATATAAAAAGAAATTAAAAGGAAAATTAATACTTCTTAAGGTATAAGTGGACAAAATCCAAAAGATCTAGAGGGTTCCTAAGAGGCCTAAGGATTAGTTATTTAAAGAGTCCTAAGGGAAGGCTACATAATCGAGTGAAGGAGATCATTTGTTCGAAAAAGGATAGAGAAATGTAGCCCTAAAGGAGGCTGAGTAGGGTTGCATAGTAAGGCCAGATCATATCCATAAGTTCAACATTCTCAAGGAGCATCTAAGAAAATTTGTCCTTCCTCAAGGAGCCATAACAATAGAGGAAGATCTGATCCAATTTTTCCAAGCTCACCGAGGAGGTCAACCAATTTTGGTAGCTAAGTCTGATTAGGGTTTTTGCATTTGAAATCCACGAAAGGAGGATCTAATAAGAGTTGAGATACCCATTCTATAGAGGAGAAGGGACATAAATCTATAAAGAAAGGTCGAGCCTCTAACTAGACTAGAAAGGAAGCCATAAGGCCTATACATTTGTGGAGATAAGGATTGATTCACCTCTGGGTATAGCACAAAAGAAGGAGGGTTCATTAGGCCAAGTTAAGCACTACTACAGGACTAGATTGTGTAGCCCCAGACCCTAGAATGTTTTCTGAAGGATTTATTGTAGCAACAATGATATATAGGAGAGGTTGAGCATGTGTTGAGGCATGTAGAATGGCTAAAATATTTCAAATGATGTGAAGAAGAGTTTCTACTTAGAGGAGATAATCCTAAAGGATTTAGGACAATAGACATTATGCTCTAATTGAGGACTTCTTCAAGGTCAAGTTCAGATATCTAGTTATGTCTCTATGCGACCAGATTTTGTGCACAAAGTAATGAGGGATTATACCCTAAGGATATGTTAAGTTGTCTTAGATTGTAGGGCCACATTCCTTTGGGATGGTGCAGATATATCAATATGACAAGAGGTCATAGACCATGCTAATAGGACATATGGTTGAGTTTGACTATTAGTGATTGTCCAATGGTGCCCTAAGTTCTAAGTAGCATGATCAAGATAGTGGGCTAAATATAGTGCCCTAGATCAATTTAATTTGAGGATTAATTACAAGTGTCAGGGTAGTGAGCTTGTTGCCCTAAATTAGTGAAGGAGTGACTATAAGTGAGCAGATCTAAATTCCCCAAGAAGAAGTGAAATAACAACTAATGTGTCACAAAGATAGGGAATATGTGTAGGCCTTAGAATCAACACTCTAAGTGATAAGAAGGCTGACAAGGGAGCATATATGGAATATGATATCATTGTTCACAAATGTAATTGTGAATAGTGGTTTTTCGTTGGAGTACGTAGTTTGAAGACCTCAAGTATAGGATCATGAAAATATCCATGCACTATTAGGAGGTAGGATGTTAGAGCCCTATTTTAGGAGTTGTAGACGAGCATACTTTAATGAAAAGAGGGAAGTTCCAAAAGACTTGATGACTAGTCATCCTAATGGAGTAGGAGGGATAATAGTGGGAAGATCGATGAGCCAAAGTTCAATGACACAAAAGGAGATGTGCTCAATGATAGTGGCGAGCTAGAGTGATCAGTAGTGGGAGGCAAGAGGACCCACCAGATGTGTTTAGGGCATGTGTATTGAAAGGGTTATGGGGCACCACATCATCAAGTAGGTCAGTTGTGTCTTTGTTCAGGGTAGATTGGTGGTCAAAGTGACTAACACCAAGCCCTACCTGTGCCTCATTATCAGGGTTGTATGTAAGGGAAAATATCCCTGGTATGAGATCCCTAAGAATGTTGTATTATATTTTTTAATATAACATGTAGTGGGTTTAAAAATTTTAAAAATATCATGTGCACTAGTTGATTCATTGATGTGTGTAGATTCCACCATGAAAAGTAGTATTTTTGTGGCATTTGAGTGTGTTTGTGTCAAAGAATTTAACATCCAAACCAAATTCTCATGCGCCATGGAAAACCAACAACTTGTTTTGTTGAGCTACTCCACGAAGACTTGTTAGGACTGCTATTCTACATATCTACATGTAAACATGTGTAATCATTTATACCATATTTATAGAATCCTGAGTTTATGCGAGGAATTTGCATGAAAATACTGAAGACTTTAAGGAACAACTAAGAGGTGAACTATGGGAAAATATGTGTGTGGTAAACAAGAGGAGGTATCCCATTCTATCATTTTTTAGAATAATTGTTAGTGTGAAATTTTTGAGCTAGCGACAACACCATATGTTCGATTATTGAGATATGCATGTGAAGAAGTGAGATCAACATAGATTCGGTCTGATATGGTGTGGATCTATAGTTCCAAGTGAGGTTGTACATGAATGGCTTAGTAAACTAGGAGTTGGATTTTTACAATAGATGGAATTAAATTAGCAAACCCTAGCCTTTGATAATGTAAGGGTGCAACGAAGAGCGAAAATAGCAGTGGACCTATGAGTACTGAGATTATTGAAGGCTTATGTGAGACTATGATGTGAGAGGTTGAGTTGGAATCTATGTGGAATTGTGACTATTGTGCAAGTGTGTATCAAGTTGTGTGCTGGAGTTTCAAGATGTGAGCCAATTAGAATGTGCAATAGAGGATCGAACATTGTATGTGCATGGAGTAAGTTAGAGCTATGGTGTTTGTATTGAATGTGGTGCATCATAAGCGTCGATTAATGCCACTATGTAAATTCACCATGGTGTAAATATGTGATGTTAGATCAAGGCCAGGTCTCCACAAAGTGTCGTTTGTTGATGTGGTGAAAAAATAAAACATATCAAGAAACAAGTAAGAATGGAGAAGATTAGGATGGAGGACCCATTGTCTGAAGTATCCAGCCAAGGGACATCTAAGAAAACTCATAATGAGAAGTCAAATGAGGAGAACTAAGAAAGTGGAGAAATCTACGTATTTAAAACATTTTCTATAGGAATATTCACTAGACAAAGAAAGTGGCATAATTCTCAATTTTGTAGTAAAGTCGATGTCAATCTTGTCTTATTTGCAGTAGTTGTTGGGAAATTTTTATGGAAGGTGGAACCACAATTGCTATAGTTTGAGGAGACTATATCAACAAGGATCCCTCTTCATAGATAAATGATCTAAAGAGTTTCAATGGTAAAGAGAAAGAAATTACTACGTCCAAATGTGGTTAGTGAAATTTCTAGTCCAAAGTGCATGTTTGGTGGCAACATGGACTTGGGAGATTGAGTAGATTGTAGGTGATCTAAATATGATGGTAGGGTATTTGTGGCAAGAATTGTAGTGTGTGAAAAAGTCATGGCAACAAAGTAGTGATGAATGTGATCAAATTTGATATTTGGGAAAATGATAGACCATTTTCAGTAGTTGTTGGGATAATTATAATGGAGATTATGCAATTGGGGATATTTTGGTAATATTCGGTAGGCATTTGTACCCCAAATTATAAAGTGATAGGGGGCATGCATGATCCTCTTGAGTACCCATATATTTAAGGGGGTTAGATCCATTGAAATTCTCTAGTCAAATTTAAGTGAGGGATTTTTAGAATTAACCTTGACTAAGGAATGATAGTCTACAACTAGGGGTTTTGGGCACATACTTTTGTGGCCCATGGTATTATGCCAGTTGTATTTGTATTATGTCAATCACATCATCTCCATTTCGCTCCCATAACATGGTCATGAGTGTGACAAGAACCCTATAGTATCTCCCACAACATAGGCATGCATGCGATTGGGGACTTTCCCAGGTAGTTCTGTGAATGTAACTCTGAAAAATGTGCTACATTTTTAGGGCCAAGGCTCAGGTCACTGCCCATAACTTCATAAAACTTCTAGAAGTGAAACACAACATTGAAATTATTGTCATTGACTACATTGTGGGTTTCAATTGGTAATGGTTGCCTAAGAGAAGTGAAGTTGGAGCCGTTGTCCCAGGCCATAGAAGATCTTAGAGCTTAATCAACCCCTCTCCAGTGCCTAGTGCTCAGAAAGAGCTTTCCAACTATATATGAAAGTAAAAAAAAGGACTCTTGGAGCAGAAGTTAAAGCATTTTGAAGATTACCATGGAAAATCCCAACAAATAAATAAAATTGGCTAAGTATGGGGAAAATCCCTCAAATCGGCTGTCATTGGAGGCTCGCAGTCATAACAGACCTGAAAGACCATGCGGGGACCGATTTGCAATAAAGTGTTGCACCTCTAGTTGAGGGCCGAAAGATTCCAACTCAAGAAATGCAGGCAAAACAAAGCCACGCCGCCCCCCTTGTCTCTCCTCCATGTGGTAGGTTCCTGCATCCCAATAGTTCCACAGGCCCACGATATTGGCAAATCAGCTAGGGTTTCAACTCAACAGACCTCGTGGGGGGATGATCCTACGGTATAATGTAGCATCATCGTGGGAAGAACCGAGAAGATTTACACAGGAAAGGCTTACAAAACAGGGGTGGGAGACCCCCCCTTCTCTCTCCTCCACATAGCGGGTTCCCGCATCCAGGCGTCCCCGCATCCTACAAGATATGAGTGTCAATGAATTCCAAAATTTGAAAGACCATGCATGGTGCGTGGGGGCCAATATTGCAATTTAGTGTGAAAGTCCTGGTAAAGGTCAAAATTCGCTAACAAAGAAATTCTTGACAAAATAGGGCTAGCCAAGTCCTTTTCTCTCTCCTCTACGGGGCCACATGGTGGCCTTTGTTTGGTCCTATGAGCTGATAGGGAAGTTGACGTCAGTAGTAATGTGTTAGTACAGTTGATGATGTGGTAAAGGACACGTGTCACCCGATTTCAGCATTTTCAGGGGTGACATGGGGCCATTTCTGGGCTACACATGTCACCACTCATAGGGTGACATGTGGTAGTGATGACGTCACCCCGCAAACTGGTGATCACAGTGGCTAAGGGGATAAATCTTAAGACATTAGTGCAGAGCGATTGCAATATGCGGAACTCCTCCTCGGATGCGATAAATAACTAGGGAAGGGTGTATAAGGACTTCGTGTCCAGACTGTAGGCCCGCTCCAAAGAAAAGGGTAAGTGGTCTTCTCCTCTAGTAGGTGATTGTGATATGCAGGAACTCCCCCCAGGATGCGATAGAGTATTACGCCATGGTCTATATGGACCTCACATCTGGACCGTCAGCCAACTCCAAGGATAAGAGTAAAGAAAGGTTTAAAGCACTGATATGTGGATTTGTGATAACGAAGAAAAGGCCTCCAAAAAAGGGTCTGAAGGCCTTAGCTCCTGAAGGCTAAGTCCTTGGTTCCAGCCCTCAGTCATATAAGGAAATGAACACAAAGGGCTATAATGAAGGGGGCTAAGGGGAAATAAAAAATGCCTTTTTTAACCTATTTTAAAGAAAAAAGCTCGTGCCTACATGACTTTGTTGTTTCCATGGAATGCATCTCACCTACCACATTGATTCATTGATAACACAATACAAAGTTTTAATGGGCAGATGAGCTAGTAGATACGGACTTTAATGGAGCATGGTGAGGCAATGGAGAGGTACCGGGGACTTAGGAAGGTTAATGGCTTAGTATGGAGCCTTGTCCATCTACACAACATAGGACTGCAAAATCAAGCACTTACTGGTGACCCAACCCCCATTTCACAGAAAAAGGAACCCTCACAGTAAAAGCAAAAGCAATGGGAGTCAACCGAGTAGCACGAAAGGCCATACCTCAAGCCAATCGAAATCTATAAAAGTGGCTATGACTAGGATGGGCATAAGGGAAATTAATGTTCTCTTTAATTGATATTCATTCTTGTTGTCCTGTAATGTGCCTCCCTTTCAATGAGGCATTTAATTTATGTAATATCTTTTTGGGCCACAGAGCCATTCACGACTGCTACAACTAGTCTACCTAAAAGTTGATCCAGACGATAGTCTCCAGATAAATAGGGGAAAGAAATACATTGCATGTTATATTTTTAGAATTTATCTCCTTTGTAATAGAGATCTTTTCAAAATATCAAGGAAATAGTGATGATTCCCTCTTCAAAGGATTACAGTATGTGTTCCCCTTGTTAAACTCATTTTTATGTTCATGCTTCTTGCCTGAATTCATGTAATTATTGTTGCTAGATGTGTTTCAAGCTCCCTCAATGATTCATTAATATGTACATGTTAATGAAAATGGATGTAATAGTTTCATAGATTCATTTGTCTCAACATTGTCTATGTATATCCATGTGTGGATTACTGAAATTAGATCTTTAAATCTGTAGCACATGAATCATAGCTCTTAGCTCCTCCTTCATTCATTATTTCTTCTTGTAGCCCAAATAAGCATAGAAATCCCTAATGCCTCAAGCTATGTGTGTTAAATATAGAAGTATTGAAGCCTTATGCTCTATTTGATGAGTTACTCTTCTCTTTTATCCTCTCTCACCCACTCTACAAAATCTTATTAAGTTGTAAGACCTTTATGTTCTTGGCCTCCACTATTTTTATGCTTATTTATGAGATCTAAACCTGTGAAGAAGTATTAGAATTCCATGTTTCATTTCTTTGGATTAATGAACCAATCTATTTCCTATGTATATATGTATCTATAGATCGTAAGTGTTGTCTCTAGTTTCCTATAAATCATTTGAGATACACCAATTTATATGTTCCCAGGCACTGGTATTGAAGCAATCCAAGGCTGTCTCTCGAAGATACAACATCTTTTGGCGTTGTTTCCAGAGAGCCTATTGAAGATTTTTTTTTTCCCCGTGGGATACGACAAGATGAACACTATTTGAATAGGTGACCCAAGTCTGTTCTCATTGCATTCATATCACCTTGGTGACTCAACACTCCCCTCACAACCATTGATAATCCTAGCTTTTAAAAGGCCACATACTCGCTCAAATACATTCTAGTAGAAAACCCGATTTGTATCTCACCTTGAAAAATTGATTTTTAAGGAAGCCTAGAAAGAGAAAACTCCGCTAGATTGTGCTACCGAATCACCAGCATTTGAACTTATCTGTTCCAATTCTTGGCTTGCTACGGCTCAGTAGTCAAGACTTGATCCTAAGGCACTGACATATCCTCCCTCCCCTCCACACACTGTGGTCTTGACCCCAGTCCCTCAAGCAAGTTTGAATCCTCCTCCACTAATCCAGATGGCCCTTCCAGGCTTCTTGCTCAATAAGTATGCAACTCTTGATCTACCTCAACCTCTGAGTGCAATGCCCTAAGACTACCTAAATCATCTGCCTAGGTTCAATGCAGAAGATGATAACACGACACACAATCAAATTGAAACCTTCAGTGTATTTTCCAAGAACATAAATGTGGAACATTTTCATGTGGTTATGAGACTGTTTGTACAATCCCTCGATGGGGAGGCTAGAAAATGGTTCAAATCCCTGCCTAATGCATCCATCACTACATGGGAGAAACTTGAAAACTCTTTCACCTAGAAATGGGGAGAAAAGAGCAACCGTGAGTACCTCCTCACTAAGTTCAATGCAATAAGAAAAAAACCGAAGGAGGACACTACATAGTTTATCAAAAGATTCAATAAGCAGTTCAATAACTTGCCAGCTGCAAGTCGTGTGGTTTTCTTGGGAGCATTTGACTCTAAAGTTTGATTTACCTAGAGAGAAAGGAAATCCATCACTCTAGACCAACTTCAGATCGAATATCTTGCAGTGGAAGAAAATATAGCTTTGACAAGGAAATTGAGGGAAAAACAATAACCTACTAAACCCAAAAGAGGAAAAGAAGAGGCATCCTCCTCTGGTTGAGATGGAGGATCATTTGACCCGAAGTGGGACAATCTGGACAAACTCATTAAGAGTTTATCACAAAAGCTTGGGAAGATCAAAATCAAGAATAAGAACCTCTCCAGGCAGAATTCTCAGGTCAACAAGTGAGGCTATAACCAACAATATAGAAGGCCTCCACTGCAACTACTTCCAAGGGAAAGAATGGAGTAGCTTGATCAGATCCCTCATCCTCTGTATTTGGAATATAGTCTCTATAAACAATCGTTAGATACTCAAGAGATGCAGGGAAATATATATGTTGGTTTTGCTAAAGTGGAACATGAGAATATGCCCACTAGGAGGCAAGTCATCATAGAGAAGCAACAATGGAGGATGAAGATATGGATTATTATTGCAAACAATTTGCATAGTTCATGCAAACATAACCACAACGTAAGTATATTCTAAGATCTTCCAAGAAGAGGACAAGAGAACTAGAACAACAAGGGGAAGTTGCTACCCAAGTGGTTACTCCAACACGAGACAAAGGGAAAGGTGAGCTACATCCTAACCCACCCGAGATAGGAGTCTCTATAAATAAAGAGAGAAATGGTCCTAAGGGGCACACAGAAAAAAATGCACCCATTCAGTTGACAAATTCCAACGGGAAGGGAGTAAGAACAAATCCCAGAGATGTAGAAAAGGCCCAATATACGTTCAATCTCCAGAAGGAGTTGGAAAAGGTAAAAATTCATGTTCCACTAACTGAGCTCCTAAAGAAGCCTCATTACAAAGCTCAAGTCTCCCGATTCATGCATCTAGCTAACTCTACACCATCGCATGATAGTTTGAACCTGCAGGAGGTGAGGCCCATGGTTGTTTTTGGGCCTCATGTGGAAGAGTTGAATGCTTCTACTACACCTTTCTTTGTAACTTTGATAATCCATGACCTTTTGTTTCATAATTGCATGCTAGATTCTAGGGCCTCACACAAACTCATGCCACTATCAGTAATGGAACATCTGGGTTTAAAGATCACCAGACCATACAAGGACTTGTACTCCTCTGATTCCAAGAGAGTCAAGTGCTTAGGCATGATAAATGATTTGGTGGTAAACCTGGCTCAGATCTTGATCAAGAGTGTGGTCATGGATATAGCGGTGGCAGACATACCTCCTCACTTTGGAATTCTCTTATCCAGATTTTGGGGTTCCAAGGTAGGCGACTCTATCAAGCTAGATCTTACTTATGCCACCATTGCCACTTTTGGAGGTGACAAAGAAGGTTGTACAGAGAATCTCGGTTTGTGAAAACCGTGACCCCAACTAAAGGCCAATGAACTCCCTAGTGCATGGGAAGGATAAAGACATCTCCTGTTTGTTCCTAGAAGAGGATGAGACCTTCCTATAGGAGACATCAATACACTTTGGAAAGGAAGTCAGAGCACTTGCAGGAAAATGAAAATGATGTTGGAATTTATAGTTCGATGGAGAAAAATCAAAATATGGGAATAGATTTTGAATATTGTTGGGATCTCTGGAAGGTAGCATGACACCCCTCTCTTTCAAGCTCAAATTTGAGTTGACCAACAATGTAGTGGAGTATGAAGCATTACTCTTAAGGTTACAAATGATAATAAATATGAACATTCAATGCCTATTGGTCTATGGAGACTCTAAGCTATTCATGAACAAAATATCAGAACAATGCCAAGCCAAATACCCTAGGCTGAGGATGTATTGAAATGAAGTGTGGGACTTAATTGACAATTTATTCTTTTCCTTTAACATCCAGTTTCTGCCTAGGGAAGAAAACATGATGGCTGACTCTCTTGCGGTAGCTACAAGCACTTTCAGGCCCCCACAAAATCCACTCCTTAGATATGAGATAGAAGTCATACATGGGACTTCAATACCTAATAATTTCAAACACTGGCAGGTATTCGAAGATGACAAGTAGGTAAAAATGTTCATAGAAGTCATTGGGGAGTTTGCACACTCCACCATTGATCAGGAAGAAGAAGAAGAAGAACAAGAAGCTACTTCATGGAATGACATAGTGGCTGGGTAGAAAATTTTGCAACTAAAAGGGAACACCATCCCTCATGGACTTGTTCCACTAGAAATACTTTTCAATAAAGACGACATAACATCCAAACCATTGGCCCCAGAGAAGGATGAGCAAGTCGAAGACTACAACATCGGGTTAGAGGAGGAACCCCAGATGATAAGGTTGTCCAAAGGAATCCCCTTGCAATATATACAGAGGTATTTATATCTATTGAAAACTTACAAAGATGTATTTTCTTGGTCTTATGATGATTTGAAATCATTTGATACAAATATTATTCAGCATAAGATTCTTTTGAAGAGTGGGATAAAGCCCTGCAAGAAGAAACTCAGACAAATAAACCCACTCTTACTCCCCTTCATTGAAAATGAGGTAGGGAAGCTACTCTAAGATACTCTAAGATACTCATAGTCCCTCTAAGATACTCTAAGTGGGTGGCTAATCTGGTCCTTTTCCGGAAGAATAATGAAGAGATAAGGTTTTGTGTGGACTTCCGAAATTTAAACAGGGTGTCTCTAAAAGTCAACTAGCCTCTTCCCAATATGGATAGTATATTGCAGAAGGTAGTGAGTGCAACTAGAATTTCCATGATGGACAGATTCTCAAGATATAACCAAGTGGCGATCCACCCTGAAGACCAGAAAAAGACTTCTTTCACCACCTCGTGGGGAACCTTCATGTACTCTCACATGCCAATCGGGTTGATAAATGTTGGGGCCACATTTTAGAGAGCTATGGACATAGCTTTTGTGGTCAAGAAAGATAAACTTGTGGTAGTCTACTTAGATGACATCATAGTATTTTCTAAGACTGTTGAAGAGCACATTCTCCATTTAAAGATCACTTTCAAGAAGTGAAGAGGCTATGGCCTCTCTCTAAATCAAAATAAATCTCAGTTCACCCTAAGTGAGGGGAATCTGCTTGGACACATAGTAGAGCAGGAAGGAGTAAACATTTATCCTAAAAGCGTCAAAACCATCAGCCTTATTCCATTGCCTAGAAACAAGAAATAAGTCCAAGCCTTTTTGGGGAGGATAAATTTCTTAAGGCGATTCATACCCAACTATGCTAATATAGTTAAAGGTATTACAGATATGATCAAGAAGGAGAACAAAGTTAAGTGGAGCTCCACCCCCCATGATTCATTCACTAGGATCAAAGAAGATTTGGCGGAGGTCCCAATCCTAGTCAACACCAACTATTTAATGCCATTCTACATATTTTCTTTTGCCACTCCACATACCATTGTTGTTGTGCTGTTACAAAAAAATAAACATGGTTACGAGTAGCCCACTTCCTTTTTCAGCCAAGTCCTAAGGGATGCTAAGTTGAAGTATGATATATTGGAAAAACAAGCTTATGCACTGGTCAAGGCACTAAAGTCATTTCCCAGGTATGTGTTGTAATCCGAAATCACAATGTTTGTCCCAACGACTATAGTCAAAGACATTCTGGTGTAGGGAGACAATGAAGGAAAGAGTGGAAGATGGATAGCTAAAATATAGGAATATGAGCTGGAAATCAAGCCTACCAAGCTCATCAAATTCCAGGGGTTGGCCAAGATTCTATCTGTATCCAATTTCCAAGCTCTAGGGATAAGCCTGATCATAGAGGAGGGAAGTCTAGAGGATGAAAAGAGTAGAATTAAAAAAGCTAAGTAGAAGATATATGACAAGTATGAGGGATCACCTAGGTATAAGAAAATTTCTCATTACCTCTTATTTCTAAGATGCTTGTTGGGACTCAATAGATCAAAATACTAGAGTTTGAGATTTCATGCACATAAATACATTATATCCAATGGACTGCTCTACTAGAAAGACCTGGTGGGGGTATTACTGATATGTTTGATTGCGAGAGAAACCCATGGAGTGATTGAGGATTTTCATGGGGGATTATTTGGAGGAAACTACAGCTGGAAGGAAATAACACACAAAATCCTCGAGGCAAGATTTTACTGATCCATGATGTTTGGGGATGTTTATTCTTAGGTCAGGTCATGCCAAAATTCCAACTATTTGCTCAAAGACAGAAGTTTTCTCTTCTCCCCCTAATTCTCGTGCATGTAGAGGAGACTTTTAGACAATGGGGATTGGACTTCATTGGATAAATAAATCCACCTTCTAGCGGCAAACACAAGTGGATTTTAACATCCACTAGCTATTCCACCAGGTGGGTAGAGGCTATCCCAGCTAGGAATGCTACTGATTCAGTGGTGGTAAAATTCATGGAGGTGAACATATTGTCCCACTTTGGGTGTCCTTTTAAAATCATCACTGGTAATGCACAAGTCTTAAAATCTTCCAAGTTCAACAACTTCTGCTGCAAGTTCAACATCATTATTGGACACTCCACTACATACTATCCTCAAGGGAATGGCTTGGTTGAGTATTCTAATAAAACTATGGTGAGGGTTCTAAAGAAGACCATTGTTGTAAATCAAAGGAACTAGGACTCTCAACTAAATTTTTCTCTGTGGGCTAATTTTGTAACACCCAAAAGATCCACTAGGAAATCTCCTTTTGACCTAGTATATGGCAAGGTTGTTGTCTGTTGGAAATACCGAGAGGGGGGATGAATATGTATTCCTTAGAAATTAGCACTTTTAAATCTTTTCAGAACATTAGTTAATATCCAATTATTATTAATTTTTAGTCAGTAATAATAGTAAATAAAAGAACGCAATAGGCACAAGAAGTTTAGGTGGAAAACGCACTTCAGTTCAAAAACCACCGAATTCTTTTCTAATAAATTCTTTAATCTTCAGGCCCAACTGAAATGAAAGAAAAAAATTCCTAGAATTCTAAAAAATAACTCTTCTCCATCTCCCACTAGAGGGACACCCCAATGCCTTTCTTTCGTCAGTAATCAATTGAATAGATGCCCCAACACCCTAAATCGGCCTACCACCCTTAAGTGTTCACAGGCTCCACCCTGTAGGCAACTTCATGCACCTACCTAGCACCTCCCTGCCATCATATAATGATTGAAATGAGACAAGAATGTGCATTCCCATACCAGTGACAATGATCCACGAAACAATATGATTTACAATGATTTTGACCGAACAATGTGACTTGCAACCCAACCATGACATCATCCAAATAGAGACTCCTATACCTCCCAACAATTCCTTTTCGACTCTAGCCAGATTGACTCTTTTACAATAATGAATCTTCGAATGATGACACTTTTACAACTGACTCTTTTACAAAATTACAATGATGACTCTTGGCCTTGACACTTTTTCACAATATATGGATGTCTGTCATGTCTTCATAGGATGTCCGGCTACAATACTTCCTTTAATTTGATACTTCATCTCTTGAAAGATCGCTTGATGTTGTCCTTGAGTCTTCTTCTACCAATTTCCCAAAGAAACGCAATCCCAAAGAAAAACAAATAAACACAACAACCCTTTAACTTACCTCTGCCTCCAAGCACACATGTAAGCACATAATAATAAATAAATAAAAATCAAATGAATACAATGTGTACATAAAATGTGCTTGTTGTTTTTTATTGTAGTTGACTTGTTGAAGTAGCTGACAAACTTTGAACACAAGCTTGGACTCTACTTAAACATACCCAACCTTGACACAAAACCATATTTTATACAATTCTATACAAGAGATGAATATTGACTTAGACATACATAGGACAAAACTTACCCTAGTTGGACAGTCTCGCGATATACACAGTTTCGGTGTTCTTGTCCCGATTCCGGTTATATATAAACTCTCGCGATATACACAGTTTCGGTGTTCTTGTCCCAGCTTCGGTTATATATAAACTCTCGCATATAGTCTCGGTGACATATATAAACAGTCTCAGATCTCGGTGTTCTTGTCCCGGCTTCGGTGATATATAAATAGTTCTCACATATAAACAGATCTCAGTGTTCTTGTCTCAGCTTTAGGGATATATATACAGTTCTTGCATATAAACAGATCTCGGTGTTCTTGTACCGGCTTCGGTGATATATAAACAATTCTCGCATATAAACAGATCTCGGTGTTCTTGTCCCGGCTCCGGTTATATATAAACTCTCGCATTAGTCTCGGTGACATATATAAACAGTCTCAGGTGATATATAGTCTCGCTGTTTTGGTGATATATAGGCATTAGGTGATATATAGTCTCGCTGTTTTCGGTGATATATAGTCTCGTTGTCTCGGTTCCGGTTATATATATACTCTCGCATATAGTCTCGTGAAACAGTCTCGGTGATATATAAACAGTCTCGTGATATACACAGTTTCGGTGATATATGAACAGTCTCAGTGATATATAAGCAGTCTCGGAAGATATATAAATAGTCTCTTGGTTTTAAAAACTCGCAATCCAAAGCTTGGAGATCTTGGCTCGCACATCAGGTTCGGATATCAGGTGCACACATTCCTTATCTTCTTCTTTTTAATACATATTTGCTCATATAATTTCAAGTATGAATACTTCACCACAGTTACCAAAGATTACCAAGGGCAGACCTAGCACAATTACTCTACAAGGCCTCTATGAGTATATAGAGTCTTTAGAGAAACGCAGAGAAGAAAGAGAAGCCAAGTTACAAAAAGAGTTAGAAGCCATGCTGGAAAACAAATTTGCATCTCTTGAAAACCCTATCCAGAAACAAATAGAAAATAAAATAGAACTACTCGAGAATAAAATGGAGGCAATGGAGACTAGATTGCATGTTATAGAAAAACAAAACCAAGATACTAACCAACCATCCCAGCAAGGAGACGCTGATACCTTAGAGGGTCTTAAAATGAAAGACATGATTAAAGAATTAGAAGAAAAAGTTAATAGCCGCCTCACCCTAAATACTGTGGTAGATAAGTTAGATATTAAACCAATTAAAGACGAAATGAAAAAATTAATAGAATTAGACCACGAACGTAACAAAAGGACCTTAAACCTTATAATCTTCGGTTTAAAAGA